>CM035416.1:80883777-81043777 GCA_020310875.1 Ceratopteris richardii
GATAGCATTTTCATCTCACAACAAAATAATGCCAAAGAAATTCTCAAGGCATTTGGAATGATGGACTGCAAGCTTACTAGCACACTTATGGAGGTAAATCATAAGCTATCTATGGATGATAACATGCCTGATGTAGATGCTAAGAAGTATAGGAAGCTCGTTGGAAGTCTTATTTTTCTGTGCAACACTAGACCAGACATTTTCTATGCTGTTGGAGTATTAAGCAGGTTTTCCAACAAACCTAAAGAGAGTCACTGGAATGTTGGAATGCAAATTTTAAGGTACATTGCAGGAACCTTGGATTTTGGTATTTTTTATACCACAGGTGATACACTCCAAGGATATTGTGATTCATATTGGGTTGGAGATTGTGACTCTAGAAAATCAGTTTCTGGATATTGTTTCTCACTTGGTTCAAGAACATTTTCTTGGGTAAGTAGAAAACAACCAACTCTCGCACTCTCCTCCACTGAAGCAGAGTACAAAGCAGCTTGTTTTGCTTCTTGTGAGGCAATCTGGTTAAGGAGAATTCTTACAGATCTAGGCTTTCTATAAAATATGGCGACTGTACTCAAGTGTGATAATCAAAGTCGTATGGCTATTGCAAAGAACCTAGTATTTCATGCTCGCACCAAGCATATAGAAGTACAGTACCATTACATTCGTGAGCTAATTGAAGATGAAATTGTGGAGGTAGAATATTTCCCAACAGAGGCAAATTGTGCTGACATATTCACTAAAGCACTTGGAAGAGAGCAGCTCAACAGGCATATTCAACAGATGGGCATAGGACCGAAACCTACTTGATTTTTTCATCGGTAAACATTGAGGGGGGGTGTTAGTATATGATCAATGTCTACCCCTCATGATTGTTTGCACATTTTGTAAGGCCCCCATTATGAGGAGTGTTGGAAAGATGGCTGGATGCTCCAAGAGATTGAGTAGGTACTGCCAAAACCTGCTTTGTACCAGCCCTCTTTTGCTTCAGACTTGATAAGTGAACCTCATTAGCTTTCCAATGACACCATAAAATGGCCTATGTACTTTGGAAGTGATATGTGTAATGATTGAATCAAAACAGATAACTTTGAAACTCAAATTCTCAAGAAAACCTTCTATTTATGTCTTGACACCTGTTGGGTATTTTGCTCAATATGACCAGCACAGTAGGAATTGGAAAAATTCCTTTTAGGGGTATTTAATTAGCTTAGTATTCTAACTATTCCAAGTGGAATGATGTAAAAAGATAAAATATGCTAAGAGAAATCAATTTAGCAAGTAAAGTTATACCCCCGATTTTTTAGGATTGTAGCAGACAATGACCAGTGATCACCTCGACGCGTATTTCTCTGAAATTTCTGAATAGAATCTCCTCAGATTTTGACAGCATATAGAAAACTTCAAGCTGAATCTAACAAGCTTTAGATCATTGAATTTGGTGAAGATTTGACCGAGATATGCACTCCACAAGTTGACAGACTTACAAGTAGTATAACAGAGAACTCAGAAATGAACAATGTGAATGTATGTATTAATGAACACTTGTATACAAATCCATTGGCATGAAGATCATTGCCTAATGGTGTAGATAGGTATGGGCTAGAGTGTAGGACTCACACACACTCAGAATCAGTAATGAGAAGCTCGGGAGTGATGAGTTCTACCCGCGACTTTTCCATGACCTCTTTTATAGGAAATGAGTAAAAATTTGAATTCAAATTCAAACTTTTGGCTTCCTATGATCAAGCTCCTATATCCTAGGACATATTCCTTCAATCAAAGAGCTAGTGTTTTCCACGAATCCTTTTGGTAGGTGTCTACAAAAGATTCCAAGTCAATTTGACTTTTACAATGAGATAAAGTGGTAATAAACCACTAGCAATAGTTGAAATCTCAACTTGGAAGCATTGGAGAGGTAATTGAAGAGGAACAAATCATTAGAAAAATCATAAATGGAATCAAAGCAGATGACAAGTGGGAATCATTCACAACAGCCATGGATTTGTACATGGATATGCATATATCAACCTCAACACACTCATGGGGAAACTCGTCACTCATGAAGCAAAGATTAGCAAAGGTGGTGAGTCCTCAAGAGGTAATGAAACTTGTACCTAATATTTTGATAAAGCTAAGGTCAATGGCAAGTCAAAGAATAAGAAGAATGAAGATGAATGTAGCTCTTTCCAAGGAAACGTTGTAGGTAGAGAAAGAGCTAGAGGAAGAGGCAGAGGTGGAAAGTAAGGAAGGGGGAGATTCCAGTCATCTCAATCTTGCAATATATGTGCCTTATCTAATCATACTACTGAAGAATGTTTCAAGAACCCCAAGAACTCAAGAGGAAGAGGATTCAATAGAGGTGGCTATGGATCAAATAGAGGAAGATACAATGGAGGCTACAACAATAACTACAACAACAATTACAACAACAACAACTATCAAAGTGGCCATAGCGGAAGATGAGATTACAATAACTATGTAGAGGACCAAAGTCAAGAAGATTAATTATTGATTATGAATCTATCAGTGATGAAGGGTAAGGATGATGATCACATCTTTTACATTGATTCCGGATGCTCAACTCATGTAGTAGTGAATGTGGCTTTACTTTTCTGATTTGGAAGATCCTCACAACAAACATGAAGTGCAAATAGGAGATGATACAAATCACTCAGTGGAGAAGATAGGTAATGTGAAGACACCAGATTGGAATATGAACCTCTTAAGCAAAGTCTTTTATGTCCCTACAATTACCAAAAATTTAATACGTGTTGGGCAGATTGTTGAAAAAAGATTGCATGTTAGATTCAACCGATTTGGAGCATATGTTGAAGACCCAAGGCAAGGCTTTAGAAGGATTGCCAAAGGAGAAAAGGCAGGAAGAATTTTCACTTTTAAAGTGGAAGATACAAAGAACATAGCCTTATTTAGATATGGATCTCAAACTCCAACAAAGTTGGAGATATGGCACAAAAGGTTTGCTCACATTGGTGAGAGGACACTCAAACAAATTTGTAGGGACCAAAGTGTACTTGGTTTGCCTAATATCACAAGGAAACACATGATTTATAAGTGTGAAGCTTGTCAACTCGGGAAGACACATATACAACCTTTCAATAAGAAGGGATATGTGTATCAAAAATCTTTTGGATCTAGTGCACACAGATGTGTGGGGTCCAAGTAAGGAGCCATCTATATTTCAAGATATTATTTGTCTTTCATAGATGATTGTAGCAGGTGGACCATTCTGTTTTTCATGAAGCACAAGGATGAAGTCTTTAATTGTTTAAGAAGTATGTTGCTCTTGTTGAAAACCAAACAAGTAGGACTTTGAAAATACTCAGATCAGATGGTGGAGGAGAATACTTCTCTTCTGAATTTGATCCCTACTTGCATGAAAGAGGCATTAAAAGGGAAGTCACTACAAGGTATACACCCAAACTCAATGGTGTAGCAGAGAGGAGAAACAGAGCTATTGTTGAAGCTGCAAGGTCCATGCTCAATGAAAAGGGATTGCCAAACTACCTATGGGCAGAGGCTATATCTACAGCCACATATCTCATAAATAGACTTCCATCTAAGTCACTAGATGGAACCACTCCATATGAAGTGAGGAATATAAGAAGACCTAGTCTAGAGCATTGTAAAATCTTTGGATGCTTAGCGTATGCTCACATTCCTTCTCAAGTAAGAGGGAAATTGGATCCAAAGGTAGAAAAGTGCATATTTATTGGTTATAATCAAAACCAAAAATGATATAGATTGTACAATCTAACTTATAAAGGATCTTCTATGCGTAGAGATGTAATTTTTTATGAAAACAAATCATGGTTTGATGATGACAGGAAAGTGAAGCTGCCTTATGACTTGGATGAAGATTTTCAATCACTTCAACCAAAGGAGCCAAAGCAAATTGAAGAAAGTGACTTGGAGAGATTGACCTAGAAGACTTGGAAAGACTAAAGCTATGGAAGAGCAAAGGTAAAGCAAAGATGCAAGTTGCTACATATGGACCCGAGAGCTCACATCAACCACTTAGAAGGTCTTCAAGGGGGAAGAAGAAACTAGAGAGGTATGGTTATGATACTTCTTTGGTCACCAAGCACTCAATCTACATTGCAAAGGATTCAACCAATGAAGAACCTACCACATTTGAAGAAGCACAAAGCAAGAAAGCTTGGAGAGATGCAATGGATGAAGAAATGGAAGCCTTGAAGGAGAATGACACTTGGGAGCTTGTACCTAACAAGCCATCTATGAAGGTAATTGGATCTCGATGGATGTACAAAATCAAGAGGAATCCAGATGGAAGTATAAATAGACATAAAGCAAGGTTAGTTGCTAAAGGGTTTGCTCAAACCCATGGTATTGATTATGAGGAGACTTTCTCTCCTGTTGGCAAAATGCCTACAATTAGGGTTCTCATTAGTCTTGTTGCATCTAGAAATTGGAAGCTCTATCAACTTGATGTAAAGAATGCATTCTTAAATGGATGGATTTCTAAGGAAGTGTATATGGCACAACCTCCTGGATATGAGGATGCACATCATCCAAACTATGTATGCAAATTAAAGAAAGCCTTGTATGGATTGAAACAAGCTCCAAGAGCTTGGAATTTCAGATTGGTGACTTATTTGCAGGACCAAGGATTGAAAGCTAGCAAGGCAGACACCTCTTTGTTCATATAGAAGAATGGATCTGAAGTGATCTATCTATGTGTGTATGTTGATGATATCATTATCATAGGGAATGGTTTGAAGGAATCAAATAGGTAAAGACTCAAATGAAAGAGGAGTTCAAAATAAGTGATCTTGGACCACTCACTTATTTTCTTGGATTGGAGTTAATCTACACAGGTTTAGGTATATACATCACACAAAGGAAGTATGTGCATGACATGCTCATCAAGTTCAAGATGGAAAACGCCAAGTGTGGAGGTACACCTATGGAGCAAAATCATAAGCTTAGTGCTTATGAAGGAGAGCCAATTGAAGACATCACAAGCTATCAAAGCTTGGTTGGAAGTTTGAGCTATGAAACACTCACGACGGTGGATATATGTTATAGTGTTAGCATAAACTCCATAAGCCGAGAAGACCACATATGGAAGCAGCCAAGAGATTCCGTGTTGCAGAGAAAAGAGGCATAGAAGAGGAGCCCCAAAAATTTCCAAATTGAGCATAAATTTTCTTCTTCAAAATTCCACCAAAACTCCCTTGAAGCTATGTAAATGCACTAGAGGAGTCCTCTCGATGCATAAGCCCACATCATTATAACATAACTCTTGTAAAATAGTAGGAAATTAGAGTTAGTCAATAAAGTGCTGGTCTCTTGTGTGAAAGGACCATTTTTAGGGCACATGTATATAAGTAACTTTGTGACTCTTGTAAGAAGACTTTTTTGCCATTATGAAGAATTGAAGAGAATTTTCGAATTTGCTTCTTTCCTACATATTTCCTCCTTCTCCATGATCTTTTGTGTGTGTGTAATGCTTGAAATGTGTGTGTAGGACTGTTGTCTATCCCTCCCCATCACTTTTGAACTACTGTAGTGTGTGTGTGTGTGTGTGAGCCATCAAGAGTTGTGGAGCAAGTGTTGGTGCTTCCCACCATTCACTATTTTGCTCATAACTTGAAGTGTGTTTGTCAGATTTGAGTGAAAATACCACCAATAGACGCGTCTCATTAAGCACCTCGAAAGGAATCTGCTATTGATTATATTTGGAGTTTGGAGCTAGGAAAATACAAATTTGTGCTTACTATTATAAATGGTATCACGGCATGCATTTTCAAAGAATGAGTGAGTTGGAGAGGTAGTTGAAGGCTTTCACATGCATTGTAGCTTAACTACTTCACATACCATCATGTGTGCACATGTCTTCATACACTTGGTTCTCATGATTCCTTGGATTGATAATTAAACGTGTATTAATCCACCACTATATGCAGTGATTGAGGTCTAGTCTCATCGACACAAGTCCCTAAGACTTCACGACTTACGTACACATGTTTTTGGCACCCTTGTTGGGAAAGAAACCTAAGCAAGGTGCCTTCATGATGGTTAGAGTCCTAGAGTAAAGGAATCATACTTGTAGAGGTGAATTCGTTCGGTGGCAAGTAACCAAGCACTTTAGCACTTGTTACTTCACACTCTTAAGGTGTGTGTAATGAGTTTTTAGGGTTAGGGTTAGGAGTGAGGAAGTAAGGGAGGAGGAAGGGTTAGGTAAGAGAGAGAAGTAGAGTAGGAAGAAGTAGAACACATCAAGAAAAATCCAAAAAATTATCTAAATTAGTTCAATAGAGGTAGTAGGTAACCCAGGAGTATAAAAACCAAAAAATTAGTTCAGTTGATCACTTGTGAGAACAGGTATCATGAGGATAGCAGTGACCAATATCGCAACAGTGGTATCACACCTAGCAAGCTAAAGAGTGACATTGAGAGCACAAAGTGTGGTTGAGGCATCCCTAAAGGTAAGCCACAAAAAATTTTTGATATCAAAAACACTTTAGGAACACACTCGCACATGATTAGAGTCATTTTTGGTATCGAGGGGTAGGACAAAGAGTTTTTTGGGAGTCTTTGAGTGATATAGAGGGCCAAGAGTGAAGAGGGAAGAGAAATAAACATTTGTGCACAAAAAAATTTGAGTTTGGAACATTTTTGGTTGAAGTATCATGATCGATCGAGTTTTGGTATCGTGATACCAAAATTCCCTAGTATCATGATACTCGCGTGGTATCGTATTGTGCATACCCACTTGAGGTATCATGATACCATTCTGGTATCATATCGTCGAGTGTTGGTGTCGTGATTGTGGTCGTCCAATGGTATCGTATCACGGTATCATTTCGTATCGTATCGTGCCGGTGATGGTATCATATTGTCGATCAAGCGGTATCGTATCACCTCCTTCCTGGGTATCGTATTGCCTGTTAGGTGGTATCATATCGCGTGTTAGGTGGTATCGTATCGCCAAGGACTCTAGTATCATATCGCCACTTTCTCTGGTATCGTATCGTCCAATTCTTAGTATCATATCATCCTAGACTCAGTATCGTATCGTGTAAATCTTTGGTATCGCATCATGCATTGAGCAGTATCGTGTCGTTGGTTGTTTAGGTATCGTATCGTCGGGTGCAGAGGTATCCTATCGTCTGCACCTCTAGTATAGTATCATGCCACTCTATGGTCTTGTATCGCTGAAGACTTTTGGTATCGTATCGTGCCAAAACTGGTATCGTATCGTTTGTGTGGTATCGCCAAGGGTGGTATCATCCAAAACTACTGAAGCCATTGGAGGGAAAAGTTTGAAGTGATTGAGGAGCTAATTGAGGGGAACTGGGGAGTAAACATAAGCCCAAAGGGGTGAATGAACTTAAGATCAGGACGGGTGCTAAGTAGCCAAAAGAGTGTCATCTCATCGGTAGGAAGTGCAACCCAAGCGAGCGAGCACTCGATCTACACAGACACCTCTAGTGATTCAGAGGAGGAGCTACCCATGGCCTCAAAGGACATACATGGTTCTATCCCTAGGGAGAACTTTATGTCAACTGTGGAGGGTGAATAGTTCACCTCTCTTGAATATGTGTCCATCAATCCGCAAAGGGATCCCTATTTACCTTGATGGGTTAAATAGTAATTGCAAGAATGGTAACCTCTTCCTAGTCAGCAATAGTGCCCATGCCTGCACTTAAGTACGAGGGAGGAGTATACATGGATAAATTAAGTCAAATCTACGTAGTGACAAAAAACCTAGATCAGATCAACGAGAGAGGAGAACTAGAAGGACACGGAAACTCAGAAAGATCTAACCGTGAAGAACTTGCGACTACCCCAAGGGGCAAGTCAGTGGTGACTCGAGTCTTGAGAGGGGATTTGATACCTCAAGATGACTACCTGTTATCCATGGGTTAGACCTACTATTACAAACCGATTCACCCACACGAGGATAGGAAGTAAGCCCAATGACCTTCTATGAGCTGAAGGATCCCGAAGATGAGTCTAGAGTCACATACCTAGACCAAAACCAAAGAAGATACTAACCAATAGATGTACTTGACCGGTCTCAATTGAACTATATGGGATTGCCTGTATTCCCTCCTCGAGAGCGAGCAACTACCTCACACAATCATTTTGGAACTCACCCAAGAACGGAGAATACAATGTCAGGACAAACGATCCAATGAAGTATTCCCAATCAAACTCATGTGCAATTCACAATGCAAGGAGTGCAATCACACAACCAAACCCACCCAGGAATAGGCAACATGAATCGCCCACCCATTAGACCAAGGCCACAACCAGGTGTGCAACCAGGAATGCCTCTAATTAGAATAACAATTCCTGTGATGCCCAGACCACCAGAACCTATAAGAAGGCTGAGATGGATTTAAGTTTCTAAATGCATGAGAAATCACTATGGTGGAATGGAAGAACCATATGACCACATAGCAGAATTTAAGCAAGTATTACGAGCCGAACAAGTGGATGATTTCTTTGTGCAGTATGAATCCTTTGGACTTACCCTCACAGGGATGGCTTTGACTTGGTTCCAACCATTGGATCCAAATCAATTTGGGAATATTGAGCAATTTTTCCAAGATTTCATTGGAGAATTCACCAAGAGAGGGACTAAACACAACTCGTCATCCTTAATCGATAGCTTCAAACAGAACCCAAATGAAACTGTAAAAATAGCTGCCTGAAGATTTAACCAATATGTCGATAGATACCCATCAATAAAATGATCCCCCAACAAAAAATGATATCCTTATTCTTAGAAGGATTGACTAATGGGACATTGAGAACCCTAGTTTACTTAAAATGGCTCTAGACATTAAGCGAGTGTCTTCAAGAATGCATTGACCTGGAAGACAACCTAGCTAATGGCCTCAAAAGTGCACCAAGATTTGCTAAATTAGAAGATACTAGGATTACAGTGACGACTAATTCTATTAATGTGGAGGAGCTAGCAGATTTGGTAGCCAAGAAGTTAGAAGTCCATGGACAGAGAAATTACCAGAATCCACCAATGAGAATGTCGATACTACGAACATGTAACCTATGTGGTGGAGATCAGCCATCTCATATGTGTGCAAGAGGAGGAATACGCATGCCTCAAACTTATCCATACAATAGGCAACCTCCCTAGGGACCCAACTTGTATTGCCATACTGAGCAAAAATACACTTACTATTGAAAATTGTCCATTCAACAGGCAATCAAGGCCCATTAATCAACCTCAGTATAAGCCTTATGGATACCCTCCTAGAGAACAAGGAAGAGAGCCCCCGAGATACAACCCCTATCCAGGCCCACAAGGAGCACCTAGGCCATATGAACAAGGAGGATATGGACAACTGCAACCAATATTAGGAAAACAACCACCCCATCCACAAAATGTTGTGCCAGTCAAATATACTCAACATGAGGAGAACATGGAAAGAGCCATAGTACCAGCTATGCCTTTAGCTAGTACAGAAGCAACGAATCAGGGATATGAGCAGACTCAAGGAGAATACTATCCCTATGACACTAGTCTGATGGAGTATGACCAAACTTATGACCAACAATACCATTGTTATGAAGGATATGACAACACTTATGGGCTAGAGTATGCAAACCTAATGTACACTGCACCTAAGGCACCAGCACCTATGAGACCACCCATTAGACCGCATGTACCAAAATGACCATGCTATAGATGCGGAGGCGATCACTTCATAAGAGAATGCACTCTGCCATACAACCCACCACCTTCTAGGACTTGAGAAGGGTACTGCAATGAATGTGGAAAGGAACATCTTTTTAGAGACTATCCAAAGAATCCTAATAAGACGCATAACGCAACACAAATCAATGTGATCAAAGTAATTGAATCATCAAGAAGTGATAAGGAGTACACAATACCATTAAAAGCCATCACATGAGCGCAAGCCAAAGGAAAAGAGAGAAAGAAAGTAGACTCCGAACAAGAGATGAACAAGGATCTAGAGCCAAAAATATAAGTAGTGGAAGATTCGGAAGACCCACGTGAGAGTAATCAAATGAAGAAGACACAAGTTGGAAGAATAGAAGGGAAAAACTTAGAAACAAATGGATGACAAATAAAAGTAAGGAGGACAAGAAGGATGTAAAAGATGGTAAGAAACCTGAAAATTCAAAAGCACAAGATAATACACCACCTAAGTCCCACACCGAAAAACTAGGCAAACCAAGATCAATCCTAGAAGATCCAAGACCAGACGACCCGGAGATGTGGTTGAAAGCTTACCAAGTTAGAATCACAACTGGACCAAATATAGAGCAACATGAGAAACTCTACCCACAAGGGGAATTGGAGAAGGAGAGATTGGTGATATGCAGAAAGCTCATAGAGGTAGTCCAAGCCACTCTAGAGAAGACTATCCCAATCCTCCTAGAGGCAAGAATATCTGAGAATCAATTGAATGAATGCTTGGAAGAAAACAAGTTAAAACCCACAGTTACACCTAAAGAGAAAGACATTAAAGAAGAACAACAGGAACTCAGGGAAAATCAATTTCGATAATCCCTGAACTAGAAGCTGATTGGCCACAAGATTTGCGGGCTAAGATTCAAGAAGACCATTGGAAAAAGAATGGGAATTCACGATCACCCTTTGAGGAATTAGACATTGAACAAAACCAGCCAACTCCAAATTTGGATGAAGTGTATGAAGAGGTTTCTATGTTAGACCGAAATCAGGAGGAAGTACACAACATTTCCACCTTACCAAACTATATGGGAGAATACGAGAAAAGCTCTATAGTTTTTCACGCTTCCATAGTTTGAGGCAAGGAAAATGGGTCTTCAGGTGAGACCTCTCACAATTTAGCAGAACTTAAAAGGACGAAGGTACAGTCAGTTGACTGTGGACGAGTTACTACGAGCCAAGCTGCAATTATGGAAACAGTTGGTAGGACAATTGAAATTATAAAATGAGGAGAATAACAAGAAAAATAGAGAAACTGATGCCCCTTCTACCATACAAATCCCTATTGATAAAGTTGGAGAATTCAGTGAGGGAGACGAGGGTAACACATGCTTACCCATCATATATAATGGATATATGAATAAAGCCATACTAGACATCGGAGCGGGTGTAGGCATAGCCACCAAAGAAATTTGGGAGAAACGGGGAAATCCAGCCTTGAGACCAACAGATATGAAACTTCAATTAGCAGATGGCCATGTAGAGAGACCCCTAGGAATATTGGAGAAAATTAAGTTGACTACATGTGGAGTAGAATTCGAACACACTCTAGCCGTATGTCAATTTGGAAAAGCAAATAACTATGAGATGATATTAGGACAGCCCTTCATGAGACAACTCAGGGTAGTACAAGACTGGGGAAGAGACGCATTATACCGACAACATCAGGGGACTACTACCAAGATAAATTTGCATACATTTTCAAATAGGGACGTACTACCACTACCTTGGAATCCCATACACAAGGAAGAGAATGATTTGTCAATTCATAGTGCGGGTTCAAGTGACCAATCTTGGATACACGAAGATGCTCCACTATGGATGTGTAAGGAAGCACAGTGGGAAGAGAAGAAAACTCAAATATGGCCTATTGGACATCACAATTACCGACCCATAGATGATCCTATGTATATGCCTGAAGTTTTTTCAGATGAAGCATTCGAACCACTCGGGTGAATGGAGATTCTAGCCACATTAGATGTGTATGTAAATGAGGAGGTATTAACCATGAATGGATGTGCGAACGAAGAAGGTTATTATGTAAGTTTTTACATGGTAGTCCTTCAAGAAGTAGAGGTAGGAGAAGTATTAGAAAAAGAATGGAAGGAAGAGTACGAAAGTATAGAGATGGATCCAAAATTTGATTCGGAGGAGAAATACTTAGAAACTATTCAAGCTGATGAAAAAGGAAAAGCACCGAAGGTATTAGCAATAGAAGCATCTCAGACAAGACCAAACAATGAAGAGACAATAGATAAGGCAGAACCAAACCCACACCTTTTTGAAGTCCCAGAGCACTTCAAAAGATATGAAGTAGAAGAGAGGAAGGTAGCTATTCAAATGCCCAAAAGAGAGGCAAGAGAAGGAGAAGCATATGACAACAAGGAACAAACGAAGAAAGTAATAGTGACCATGGAAGATGGAGAAGAAAGATGTACGTACATAGAAAAAGATGTGTCACTAGAGGAGGAAGAGGAATTGATAAGCCTAATTCGAGAATATCGAGATGTGTTTGCATGGACCTATAAGGACCTCAAAGGTGTGGATCCATCCATTTGTTCTCATCAAATCCCAATGATACGTGAGGCAAAACCATCAAAACAACACCCTTATACTTATAATGATGTCTATTCAACTAAAATTAAGGAGGAGATAGACAAGTTGTTAGCAGTCGGATTCATTTACGAGATAGAATCACTGATCATCTCTTGGAAAGAGTCGCAGGTAAGGAAGTCTATAGCTTCCTAGATGGATTCTTTGGATAAAACCAAGTAGCTATTGCTACAGAAGACCAACATAAGACCGCATTCGCGACTGAATGGGGAGTTTACGCTTTCAGAGTGATGCCATTTGGACTCACAAATGCCCCTGCTACTTTCCAAAGTTTGATCTTTAAAAAGTTTCTAAGGAAGAGTGTGGAAGTATATATAGATGACTTGTGCACGTACTCAGGTATGAGACAAGAACACATTCCACAGTTACAAAGGATATTTGATAAGTGTCGACAGTATCGAGTGTGCCTGAATCCTAAAAAAGGATCTTTATTGTGAGACAAGGAAAAATCCTAGGGCACATCGTATCCAGGAACGGAATTTCCACTGATGAGGATAAGGTAAAGGTGATCCTAGAGCTTCCAAGACCGAAAAATGATAAGGAAGTGCAAGCTTTTATGGGTCATTGTGGATACTATCGTAGATTTATTCACATGTACGCCATAATTGCCAAGCCACTATATGGATTATTAACCCAATTCACATGGACGGACGAGTGCGAGAAAGTGTTTAATGAATTAAAAAGATGACTAAGTACAACACCTATTTTGAAAACACCCAACTAGAATAAGCCCTTTCATATCCATGTAGATGCCTCCAACTACGCAATAGGTTGCATTCTAGCTCAACCTGTAGATGAAAGAAAACTAGAACATCCTATTGCTTATGCGAGCAAACAATTGAATCAATCGGAAAGAAACTATACGACTACGGAACGAGAAGGTTTAGGAATGGTGTATGCAGTGAAGAAATTTAGACACTACCTTCTAGCCAACAAGTTCAAGTTCTTCATAGACCATCATGCCTTATTGAACCTAGTCAATAAGCCTTGTAACACGGGAAGGCTAGTAAGAGGGTTTCTGTTACTAATGGAATTCGACTTCGAAGTGGTAGTAAAAAAAGGAAATATCCACATGGGAGCTGATCATCTATCGAGGTTAACACATGGAGAACCACCTAATGGAGTGGTGGATGACCTACCAGACACATATGTGTTCAACTTGGAAGTATGTCCTAAGTGGGCAAAGAAGTTAATTCCAATACTCACCCATGGACCACAACATCAAATTAACAAGGACGTTCGGAAAGAATTTCTGCAATCGCACAACTTGCACATTGTGGCAAGAAGTGTGTACTTTAAAGAACCCAATGGTGTTTTGTTAAGGTGTGTAGAAGGAGCTGAGCAGAAAAAATTACTCGAGAAAGCTCACGTAAATAGATGGAGAATGCATAAGGGAACTCATGGAACACTGAGGGAATTAAAACGATTGGGAGTTTATTGGCCAAATATGCCTAAGGATGTCCATGAGTATATTGGTGGTTGCTCGAAATGTCAAGAAAATACTCCAGAACCATACATCGTTACAATTCTCTACGATAGCACCAGACTGGAGCAGGACATTGGTGAAATTCCTAATAACACGAGAGCATGAGGAAGGAGCAAGTCTAGCTAGGAAGTGATCCCAACTATTCAAAAGAGGGACAATCAGCTATGACTATGTGTGCATGAAGGTGAGTACTTGCATATATTAGAAATGGCACATGCAAGTGCCGTAGGAGGACATTTTTCAATTGAAAGAAGTGTAAAAATGATTCTCTTTGCAGGCTTGTGGTGGCCAACTCTACATATGGATGTAGAAACTTACGTACAGAGTTGTGAGGTATGCCAAAGAGCCAAGTGCAAGAGCCTTTTCCAAATGGGGTATTGATTTCATAGGACCTATTAACCCACCAGCAAAAGGATCACATGTAGAATACATAATAGTGGCAACAGATTATCTAACTAAATGGGTAGAAGCAAAAGCAACTAGAAAGAACGATGCCTAGACCATAGCCAAGTTCCTTTTTGAGAATATCTTTACTCGCTTTGGACTAACTATAGAGATAGTAAGTGATAGAGGAACGCACTTCATCAATGAGGTAATCGAGTCCTTGATGAACGAATTCCTAGTGATCCATAAAAATCGCCCCCCCTATCACCCTCAGGCCAATGGTCAAGCAGAGAGTTCCAATAAAGTGTTATGTACTGTGTTGACAAAGATAGCCAATGGTGGAAGGTCAGATTGGGACAGACAATTGCATCACGCAATTTGGGCCTTCCATGTGGCTTACAAGACAACCATTGGAACTACTCCATTTAACTTAGTTATGGACAAAATGCAATCTTACCAATTGACTTTTTGGTACCTACTTTAAAAGTGGCACAACAGTATGAGTGGATAGGACATGAGCTATCTAAGCAACTTGAGCAGACTGAGACAGAAAGCATATTATGATGCTCATATCAAGGACAAAGGCTTAAAGGAAGGGGATCTAGTCCTAGTATATACATTGAAACAACACGCTGTGGAGGTGATCGCAATCCGGGTGGATCGGGTCCGGTCGTGGCACACACAGGTGTATGAAGCTAATGGAAGGTTTAAGGACATGAAAGTGAAATTAATGTTGAGTATGGAGAAGAGAGAGATGTTGAAATGATTATGGGAATGGGATTGTAGGAGTGCAAGTTAGATTTATGAACATGACTGATAAGAATGAAAGAGAACCATACACACGAATCAAATTTGGAAGGAAGAATGGTCCATTGAAGGAGCTTCTTAAACACTTCCTAATTCTAATCCATATGCATAGTCTTCTTTGGATGATATGTATGCATGACGAGAATAGATGGAATCCTTACACATAAATCAGTTTTGAAAGGAAGAATGGTCCAATATTGGAGCTTCGTATACACTTTCAGAAACTAATCAATATGTATGGGTATGTATGGATTATATGCATGAAAGTGTATTATGATGATAGAGTCTACTCACAAGCTCAATGAAACATCCTCACTGGTTCAACGCAATGCTGCGAAGCCTTCTCACATATAGAAGAAAATAGAAGACATGTAAAAATACTTAAGAAACTGAGAGACAAGAGAGAAGAGACAAGTGACAAGTGACATGAATTAAAAGGATTTGAATTAATTTACATGTATAAGATCGTCGTGGTACGTCAAGCTAAGCAATCTATTGATCAAAGGCGGCTCCGACCCTCAAACCATGACAGTTCAACCGAATGTCATATGTAAGAAGGTGAGTTCCACTTCATTGACCCTATGTATGTCTAGGCTCGTAACGTCTAACTAAAGAAGTCTAAGACTCATTAAAACCAGCTCTAACTCACTCACATGCTCCACCGAGGGTGAGTCAAGATAGAGATGCTGGTTTCAAGAGCCTATCCTAGATTGGAGTTCTAACTTAAATTTGAAACTAGGTACTATACTCATACTAGCCCACCTTGGATCCTCACTTGCTCAACCGAGGGTGATCGTCTCAAGGAAACCGTAAGCTAGCAAGAGCCCTATGGATGCCTAACAATGATGCTCTAGGAGTTTGGAGGGGGGTTTATATAGTTTTTTGAATGAATTTGGGCCTTTGGATCTAGAGAAATCAACTCTAAACTCTAGGATCGCTACTTTCGATTACAACCACTTGATTAATCAAATCAATGGCTATGGACCGTCGGATTAGTGTTGACATCAGTTTGGATAAGATAAGCCACTATTTTTGGAGAAAAGCTACATTATTGATCTTTGATTGTAAAAAATTGTCTTCTTTTATGGAAAAACTCGTGGATCCTCCTTGCTTTAAGCATAAGTGCATCTCCACCCTTGAATATGAGCTCATCTTGATCGTACAACATGGCTCAATCATCTTTTGCCATGTGGTGGCCCTTCAACCCTTCAATTTGCTTAAACTAGAAAACTGCGGTGATCCTGAAAATTGGACTTTGTGCTCTTTGACCCTCCAAATAGGCTTTGATGAAGATGAAACTTTGTAGGACTATGTTTCCAAAGAACTCCTTCAGGAATATGCAAAAAAAACTTCCATCTGAATCTTCCTTGTACAAGTTTGTCTACATTTGGAAGCTTGCAAGGTGGCATTAAGGTCTCTAGGAAGCTCTGATAGCCTTGAAACTTTGTACAAATATGTAGCCACATATGGTCTTTATACATGCCAAACCATATGGCTAACATAAATCTCTATACAAGAATTTGTAGGGTCAAACTAGAAAAATTACATTTTTACAAAATGAACATAGCATATCAATGTGCTACAAAATCCATTTTCTGCTGAAATTTGGGCTATAGACTGGCTTTGACAATCTTTACAAGTATATTAATTTTCATCTAATTTGGTGACAATGAAATTTTTACCCTAATTTCCTAACTTTGATCAGCTTTGACCGCTACCATGGACTTTCTTGATTTCTTTGAAACTTTGTATGTGAGCTTCCTTTGACATCCTTGATGCATCCTGGACTTCTCAGGGAATTCCGGCTACCTTCACCAAATATGTTTTTTGTAGGCCTTCACAAGTGAGAGAGGAGAGAAAATCTCGACGACATTCGCCCCCACTAAACCTGCGGTTCCTCCGGAAGCGCCACTCTAGTGTTCCTAAAAAACATAAGTTTCAAGCATCATATTCTTTTAAAGGAAAATAGGCAACATGAAGGAGAGATTGATGATATGCATGAATGAGAAGGCAACATGATATCAAGCAACATATGTATGAAAAGAAAAATTAAAACATGCAACATGAATATGCATAAATAAATAGGTAACATTTTTATAAATGAACATGCAACAGTGTTATGAATGAGTAGGCAACGTGACATGAAGCAAAATTTGCATGAAAGAAAGAATTGAAACATGCAACATGAATATGCATGAACAAATAGGCAACATATATGCAAATGAACAAGCAACATTGACAACAAGAAAGAAAACAAACAAGCATCAATATGAAGTGGAAGTGGATGTATTGAGTCGTTTTAAGCATCAGTTCCTTTCATCTTGAAGAAAAATTTGTATCTTTTTCATAAAGCAATCTACCTTAAATACGATTATAAACAAAGATTTAGGATTTTCAAGAGACATCTTTCATCTTTAGCTTATTTTAGATCAACTCCTTTCCTACATAAATATGAATATGCTCTTTCTCTAATAACATGCAAGGATATCTAACTAAACTCCACTAATGCATAAATCTGCCTATATAGCCCGTGATTTATTATACTATGCCTCTTTATCCTCCTTTGGCTTGATCGTTTTTTCTTTTTTTCTTTTTTTTTTTTTAAATGATGATGATGATTCGGCAACTTTATGGTTACGATCACTTTTTTGGGGTGGAAGAAAGTGTAAACTTCCTGGAAACATGTAGCTTTTTTTTTTTTGATGACGGGGAAAAATTAAACCCTGATACAAGGTACAACCATTTTTGATGACGGAGAACAGTTGTTTAAACTCTGATACAAGTGCTGTGAGATGGACTAAGGATGTAGAAACATGCAATAGCAGGAGCTAGGATTTCAACAATTATGCTTTCGATACAGGATACATATGCATGTTTATATATGAAGTCATGTCACCAAAATAAACCTCCAAATCTACATGCCCTATCTTTCCACAATCCTAGATTATAATCAATTTCTTAGTAGATAAGTTACTACTTAAGATAAAATTTTACACAAGTAGAGAAATCATCATTTGCCTTTTTTTTTTACTCAAGTAACGTGGATATGCAATGCAATGCAAAGACTGAAAAAAAACATGCATGAAACAAGCATGGAAAAAAAAAATAGAATGAACTTGAAAAAAAACAAAGCAAAATGAACTTGAAAAATTAATGATATTTTTATATGTTTTTTTATTTTTTTTCTTTTTTTATTTTTATTTTTATTTTTTATAACATGGATACTCCTGTTTATGAATCGGCCTCATTGTTGTCATCTTCTTCAATGTCCTCATCCAAAATGTACTCATCATTATCACGCTTCTTGAATAACTTTATCCTTTTACTTGCAATCAAAGTTTTTAGTGCAACACCATTTAATTCACAAAGAGCATACGTACCATTGTTGTTGACTTTTGATACAATGTATGGCCCAAACCATCGTTGAGTGAGCTTTTTGCGTGCATCATATTGAGAGTCAAATGTACTATCATAAATGAGCACCCAATCTCCTACTTCAATTGGCTTAGGACGCAATCGATGAGTTTTATCAAAATAATGCTTGTTCTTCATTCTAGTTTCTCTTAATTTTTCAACGGCATCATCAAGTCTTAATTTACCTTGTTCTAACTGTTAAATGCGCAAACTCAAAAAATCATCAGTAGACATGTTTTCAGACCAAGGCAAATTTGACCATGCAGAAATATGAGACTGAATTGGAAACAATGGTTTTTGACAGTACATGAGTTCAGCAGGAATATACCCAGTAGTGCGTGTGCACATCATTCTATCTGCCCAAAGTGCAAAAGGTAAGAATCTAGGCCATTGTTTGATGTCACCATTACATGCTTTAGATATGGCTTTCACAATAGGTGGATGCCCTCTCTCTATTTTACCATTGGCCTCTGGGTTATATGCAGTAGTGAGAGACAAACGAATACCGTGACGCTCAAAGAACTCTTTAGCTTCTCTCGCATTTAACTCTCCACGATCGGCAACTACTTTCTCTATGTACCCAAAGCGACTTATGAATCTTCAAGCAAGAATTTGCAAACATTGTAAGTGGTCTTAGATCGTAGTGCACGTCTCTCTACATGATTAGTTAAGTCTTCTCTTGCAAGTACAATGTAACACATTTTGTCAATACCTTTAGGCATAGTTACAAGATCTACTACCCACTTGTAGTGAATACAAGGTGGATAAGTAGGATGCAACGGATCTCTATGTTTGACTGATGAATGAAGTTGACAAGTAGAACATGTAGAAACATAGCTACTAATGTCAACATACATCCTAGGCCAATAATAGGTACCTCTAATTTTTTCATATGTTCCAAAAAATCCTTTATGACCTGCCCATAATGTCTCAACATTTCCTTCATTACTTGCAATTGAAGACCTCGTTTTCCTACGACTCGTTGTGGATTCTTAACCTTATCCTTAGCATGTCTCCAAAGATAACCATTACATAGGAAAAAGTTGTAAGCTCGTTTCCTAATGTTACAGAATCTATTTGTAGTCCAGTTAGGTAATGGTTGTAGTGTACTCAGATACTTTCCTATGTCTCTCCATTCATTTTCATACTCAGATTCATGAAATTGCTCATACTCGTATATATGTGGAACATAGTCAATTAAGTTCACATTCTTTATTAGATCACTTTCAAGATCATCAAATCTAGCTCTCGATAACATATCAGCAACTGAATTTGACTTACCTAAAATATGAACTAACTCAGGATTTATGAACTTAATATATGAGATCCATCTAAGCATGGCTATATCAGGAGATGAAAAATTGGATATCATTCCAATGAGAGGCAAACAATCAGTCTCAACTTTGACATTTGCACCAATGAAATATTCTTTGTCTATTTTCAAAGCTGTTACCATACCCCATAATTCTCGTTTGATCTGTGGATATTTTCGTTGTGTTTCATGTAGAATTTTGGCACCAAACCTAATTGCATATCTATTCCCTTCACTGTCATCTTGACTTATGACCCAACCTATACCAATAGGACTAGTATCAACAGTCAATATAATAGGTTTGTTAGCAGAATAGTCTACACGCTTAAGGATGGGAGCTTCAAGCAATAATTTCTTCAATTTACGCATAGCTTGAGTGTGTTTGCCAGTCCAAATAAATTTTTGTTTCTTCCTCAACAAGTCATAGAGACAATCAGCAACATGAGCAAAGTGTGGGATCCAAATAACATAAAAGATGCAAGCACCAAGAAATCTACGTACCTCACTCACGTTGTTACATGTTTCAGAAATCTTGCTAATGGCATCAACTTTTTGTGGGTATGGCTTTCGACCATAATGGCCACATAAATGTCCAACAATAAGAACCTCGTTAACACCAAAAACAGATTTTTCTATGGAAAATGTGAGACCTACCTCTTCAAATCGTTGAAATATTCTTTCACAATCAGAAATATGGTCAAGAACAAATTTACGACATCCAGATGAATCTAAAGTAATGTCCTTTACACGTTCCTCACTCCCTTTAATTGGAATATCATCAATGAATGGCATAGTTATATGAGGGATAAAATCATGTAAGACCATATTCATAGCACTCATCATATGAGCCACAGAATTAGTTGCTCCTTGAGGTAAAGTACACATTCGCACTAAGCCTAAAGGAGTTTTCATTGTGGTTATGTCACGACTATCAATTGCTAATTGGAATTGGTCATATCCAGAATATAAATCACCCATTGAATAGATAGAATGTCCTGAAAATGATTCAGCAAACTCATCTACAATGGGTCCTGTTACTACATTCCTTATGGTGACTTTATTGACGGGTTAGAGATCTTGAATAAAACGTAGTTTCCCATTCTTTTTAGGCACATTGAACCATCGATTTGAGTAAGGTGCAAAAGATGGCTCTAAAATTCTCATGTTTATCTTCTCCTTAAGTAGTTTCATGAGCTCAGGTAAGTGAGCCTTCGGAACTGGTATAGGGCGAAGATTCCATGGAATATGTGGAATAATAAAGTTTATCATGGGTGCAACTAGCTTAGGATCTACACAACCGATCTCATGAGGATACATAGTAAAGGCTTTTCCATGGCTCCGTATAACTCTCTCAAATTTATCTCTCTCTGCTGGCAAAAGAAAGTCATCATCTCTACCAATTTTCACCTGTTTGATTGTCTCATCCATGAATGTATGTCCTATGTTTTTCTTATCCCTAAGAATTGGGTCATTTTTCACATCAATAATTTTTTCATTACTTCCTTGAGGTAATGGTTGAGCTATGGGTTTGATTTTTTTGTCTACAGTTTTGTACTTCGTTTCAACTAAGGCATCATGTGTTTGGTTAAATTTTGAGCACTTGTCAACATTGAGAGCATATTCCTGGATTAGAGCATACTCATCAAGGGAAGAAAGGAGAATAATATGGGAATTAGAATTTTGTTGAAGACATAACTCTAACTCCTCAAGAGTAGAGAAACAATGAGATGTTTCAATCACATGCTCAATGTTCTCATCATGTTCCATGATTTTGTTGTTTTTATAATTTTTTTGGGTTTTTTGGATAAAAGACTTGGACAATTGACTCTTATGAAGAAAATCTAATCTAGAATGTGGAAAACAAAGTGACAAACTATTGTACATGTTGGTTGGATGTGAGATGTCAAACCAATATCCACTGTTGTCCCGCTCAACAATGGATTCTATCCGAAATTTTGATCATATATAGCTCCAAAAATGAATCGAGGTGCACAATCACTACAAGCATGCTCATGACTCTGAGTAACAATAGGGTGCTTTCTAATTGACAATCAATTCCTAGGATGATTCACTCCTACCGTCATGACTTGAAGTGATTGCATTCCATCCTTAGACTTAAATCTAGCATAGGTAGACCCATCATCCATGGCTTTAGTTTCCATACGACTATCACAAATAAAGGGTTGACCTAAGAGAACTTCATAGGAGCAATTATCTTGAATAAAAAAGTGAAACTCTTCTATGATTCCTCCTATGGATATGGGCACACTAGCACAAGCTCCATATAGGGTACCTACACCATTATCTGCAGTTCTCATATGCCATCCACAATCTTTATCTATGGGCCATCGAAACTTATCATAGACTTCTCTTGAAATCACATTGATTTCGGAGCCGGAATCTACTAATGCATTTATAGTGATAGTGTTCTTATCATTTCCTATTTTAACATGCATCTCTAATGTACCTCTAGAGCAAAATTTTCTTTTAAAGTGACTTTCAGGATTGTTTTCATGATTTTCATGGTCAGGCTGAATAGCTCTTAAGAAATTTTTATTAACATTTACTTCATCATCATCAAAGTCCTCTTCATCAGATTCATCAAAGTTTAAGGCTTCATTCATAGCTTGACCTTGATCTAGAGAATCTTGCATCTCAGTATCTAGATTAAACAGAAACCTCTTCCTTTTAATTAGGCCAATAAATTTATCTTTAAAAACAGGCTTTGCAATAGAGAAAACTTGTCCTAAAGACATAGTCACTTGACTCTTAAGCAAAATGTCATCTAAAATCTCCATAGGATCTATTTTTCTCTCAATTTTTGAAATCAAGATGGCTTTAGGTTTTCTCTTTGGTTTCTTTTGTTTCTGCTCAGGATCTTGCTTTTGTTCATGTTCTCGTGTTTGGTCTTCAGTTTGTTTTGATTGTTCTTGTTTATCTAAAGGCTTTGGTTCTGTTTTTCTTTGCTTTGTCTTCTTCCCTTTTTGTTTCTCCTCTTGTTTTTGTTCATTGGGTTGTGATTCTTGTTTTTTATCTTTAGATTGTGATGTTTCTCCCTGCTCTATGATTGTTTTTATTCCCTCTGAGGTTTGTTTTCGCGTCACTCTTCTTTCACTAGGCTCAACTTCATCTCTTTTTAGTTTTTCTTCTACATTGGATATGTGAGAAATAAGAAATTGATCTTCTATTGGTGATTCCCAATCTGTTATTCTCCTAATCTCATCTCGTGCTCTTACTAAAGCCTCTATGGAAAAATCACCTTCCTTTGTGGGTTTACTTGATTCCACTTGTTGTTCATCAAGAGCTTCTAGTTTCACTCCTCTAGTTCCTACATCCGTTATGGTTATATTTTCATAGTGTTTTTTCATTCCTCCCTTACCATAATTTCCTTGCAAAGGTAGCCTAGATCGATAGTCACAGATTTTCTTGTCTATGTCTATTACTAGTCGTGTGGTACTTGAGGTGCAAGAGGAGCTTCCATATTATACGGTTGATGATTCTAAAAATTTTGATTTTGAGGATTTTTAAAAGCTATTTGAGAAGCTTGAGGATACATGTTTTGATACATGTGAGGATTTTGCACATGAGGATGAGGATTTTGCATTGAAGGATTATGCATTGGAGGAACTTGATATGCTTGAGTAGGAGCTACTTGTGGATTTTGATTGGTAGCTATAACATGTTGATTAGGCTCTTGAAAAGACATTGGGCTCATTTGATTTTGGAAAGTTTTGGTGTAATTAGATTGTAAAGCATCTATAGTCTTGGCCAAATTGGATTGTGTAGCAATAAGACTTTCCATTTGCTTAGTGAGAATTTCCACTTGAGATTGTTCAACTACACTTTTATTTGGCTCTACTTTAAAACCTTGAGTAGGATCCATCATTTGAGGAATAGGAGTAGAGTCAAAAAGCATAGCATAGGATTGTTCTCTAACTTGCTCCTTAGTTTGTGGAAGGCTAGCTTGAGGAAGACTAGTTTGCTAATAAAGCATGGATCGTCTTTGATGTCTATGGGCTACAACCTCTAATACTTTACACACTTTTTGCCAATTGTCAGTAAGACCATAACGCTTATCTGGTTCTTCTAATCACTGTTCAACTTCCCTACGAGTTTCAGGATGAAGAAGCTTAAGAAAATTGATCACAAGATCAGGTTCCAAAGTTATCTTATCCTCATCAGGAAGTTGTTCATAGCGTCTAATATACTCATTTTGTAAGTAAGTAATAGAGCTAATAGGCTTTGGTGAATTGACCCATCATAAGAATCCATCCCGATTATGTTGGCTATAATCTTCAAGATAGAATTCCTTGAGCATCTCCTTTCTAATATCACTCCAAGGAAGACTATAATATTGAGTGACACGGTTTATGATAGAGCTATCAACAATTCGTTCAAAGAATGATATCAAAAGATCTTCGGGAAGACCAAAAATCATAGCTTGCTCTTCAAACAAATCTAAGTAGCTTGTGATGTTGATGCCATTGAATTTTCCCTTCTCTCTCAACATAGAAGAGACTATTCTTTGGCCTTGTTTCTCAACAATAAGGGATTTGAATCCTTCCTCCATCTTATGTGAATAAGCGAGTGATGCACGATGTTCTAGATCTCTTACAAATGCATTCACTTCACAACGAAGATGTGCACGATATTGTGAGAAATCTAGTGTAACACTCAAGAATGATGATGATGATATGATGAGGATGAAAAATATGAAACGAAAAATATGGATCACAACCTCCCAACAAGATCAGAAGCAAATGCCACGAACCGTTTCACATCGGGTTCAAATGTGGAGGTGATCGCAATCCGGGTGGATCGGGTCCGGTCGTGACACACACAGGGTATATGAAGCTAATGAATGTTGGAAGGTTTAAGGACATGAAAGTGAAATTAATGTTGAGTATGGAGAAGAGAGAGATGTTGAAATGATTATGGGAATGGGATTGTAGGAGTGCAAGTTAGATTTATGAACATGACTGATAAGAATGAAAGAGAACCATACACACGAATCAAATTTGGAAGGAAGAATGGTCCATTGAAGGAGCTTCTTAAACACTTCCTAATTCTAATCCATATGCATAGTCTTCTTTGGATGATATGTATGCATGACGAGAATAGATGGAATCCTTACACATAAATCATTTTCGAAAGGAAGAATGGTCCAATATTGGAGCTTCTTATACACTTTCAGAAACTAATCAATATGTATGGGTATGTATGGATTATATGCATGCAAGTGTATTATGATGATAGAGTTTACTCACAAGCTCAATGAAACATCCTCACTGGTTCAACGCAATGCTGCGGAGCCTTCTCACACATAGAAGAAAATAGAAGACATGTAAAAATACTTAAGAAACTGAGAGACAAGAGAGAAGAGACAAGTGACAAGTGACATGAATTAAAAGGATTTGAATTAAGTTACATGTATAAGATCGTCGTGGTACGTCAAGCTAAGCAGTCTACTGATCAAAGGCGGTTCCGACCCTCAAACCATGACAGTTCAACCGAATGTCATACGTAAGAAGGTGAGTTCCACTTCATTGACCCTATGTATGTCTAGGCTCGTAATGTCTAACTAAAGAAGTCTAAGACTCATTAAAACCAGCTCTAACTCACTCACATGCTCCACCGAGGGTGAGTCAAGATAGAGATGCTGGTTTCAAGAGCCTATCCTAGATTGGAGTTCTAACTTAAATTTGAAACTAGGTACTATACTCATACTAGCCCACCTTGGATCCTCACTCGCTCAACTGAGGGTGATCGTCTCAAGGAAACCGTAAGCTAGCAAGAGCCCTATGGATGCCTAACAATGATGCTCTAGGAGTTTGGAGAGGGGTTTATATAGTTTTTTGAATGAATTTGGGCCTTTGGATCTAGAGAAATCAACTCTAAAATCTAGGATCACTACTTTCGATTACAACCACTTGATTAATCAAATCAATGGCTTGGAATTGTTCTTTCTATCAAATCTAGTGTAAATGAGTGAAATTTAGGCGCCTTCATTCTCCACCATTGGATCTGGGGATGATCTGGACCATCGGATTAGTGTTGACATCAGTTTGGATAAGATAAGCCACTATTTTTGGAGAAAAGCTGCATTATTGATCTTTGATTGTAAAAAATTGTCTTCTTTTATGGAAAAACTCGTGGATCCTCCTTGCTTTAAGCATAAGTGCATCTCCACCCTTGAATATGAGCTCATCTTGATCGTACAACATGGCTCAATCAACTTTCGCCATGTGGTGGCCCTTCAAACCTTCAATTTGCTTAAACTAGAAAACTGCGGTGATCCTGAAAACTGGACTTTGTGCTCTTTGACCCTCCAAATAGGCTTTGATGAAGATGAAACTTTGTAGGACTATGTTTCCAAAGAACTCCTTCAGGAATATGCAAAGAAAATTTCCATCTGAATCTTCCTTGTACAAGTTTGTCTACATTTGGAAGCTTATAAGGTGGCATTAAGGTCTCTAGGAAGCTTTGATAGCCTTGAAACTTTGTACAAATATGTAGCCACATATGGTCTTTATACATGCCAAACCATATGGCTAACATAAATTTCTATACAAGAATTTGTAGGGTCAAACTAGAAAAATTACATTTTTACAAAATGAACATAGCATATCAATGTGCTACAAAATCCATTTTCTTCTGAAATTTGGGCTATAGACTGCCTTTGACAACCTTTACAAGTATATGAATTTTCATCTAATTTGGTGACAATGAAATTTTTGCCCTAATTTCCTAACTTTGACCAGCTTTGACCGCTACCATGGACTTTCTTGATTTCTTTGAAACTTTGTATGTGAGCTTCCTTTGACATCCTTGATGCATCCTGGACTTCTCGGGGAATTCCAGCTACCTTCACCAAATATGTTTTTTGTAGGCCTTCACAAGTGAGAGAGGAGAGAAAATCTCGAGGACAACGCCAAGAAACTACAAGAACGTGGATATGGACCCTTACTGATCAATAGAATCTCAACGAGTGGAGCAATCAATCTAGCCACATTAGATGGAGATATACTTCCAAACTACATCAGTGGGTGTCGAGTAAAACAATATATGGAGCCATTAATAGATAAGATGTTAGCACGACTAGTAGGAGCACAAAATCGAAAGAAGGAAGAGAGGATTTGAGAAGAAGCACGCCAAGAAGCCTTAGAACGTATCAAGGGATAGAAGGAGTGGATAAGACAAAGGGATGAACGATATCTACGGGGAGAGGAATCTATACCCATGGCTAACTATACGGTAAACCATTCAAATAACACGAGCTATAGAATCTCCCTACCATATTTAAGCCTAGGGATTGGAAACTCAAAATACCAATTAGTAGATGCTTTGATTGACTCAAGAGCTGCCATAAGCTAGATACGGAAGATGTTAATCACACACCTTCAAATGAACATAAGTCCCACTAAAGCGTGCATGATAGGAATTGGAGGCCAAGTTATAGAATGTGTTGGAGAAGCCCAAATATCCCTGCACCTAGGAAATTCAACCATGGAGCAAAGAGTTTTGGTATGCAAGGACGAAGAACTAATTGAAAGTTTGATCCTAGGGCAAGATTGGATTATCGAGAATGAAGTGAGTATCCATCTAGCACAAGGATACATATCAGCCAAAATAGGACATAAGGAAATCTTTAGCTTGTTGGAAGAAACACCTTCTTTTAAGTTCATGAGGTTATCAAACCTGAGAAAGAAACCCTAGAAACAAAGTCAGAAAATGAATTTGCTTATCCAAAGAATTCCCTAAGCTAGAATTGTCTACAAATAAGAAAGTGTTGCTTGATGATGTGCCCTCCTTTCCCATGAGAGATGAATCTAAGAGAGAAAGTGAGGACAATGCTTTAAAATACCAACACCAAACGAAGAACATCAACATGGGGTTCTACTACTCGAACATCACTTCTATGTAATAATCGTCTACAATGGGTTCGAAAGGATCGGATGATTGAACCAGATAGACCAACACGGATGCAGACTAGCCACATAGTGAAGACAAAAAAGAGACAACCATTACTCACAACCGCAATCAGAACCACTCCTTCATGTATGGCTTCCAAAATCATTAGTAGGAACCTAGAAAACACAGCAGCATATATGGATTCCAAAGAAGGAACGACAAATTGCAACTCAAGAACTCGAAAGACTTGATAAGCTATTATGCCTACCAAGGGAAGCAAAGGATTCCAAATAGACTTATCAAGGGTACAGGAGGCACACGACATCAAACACTCAGACCACAAGTAAGAAGGAGACAAACACCAGAGAACGACAAGCCCGACTGATGCAGAGGTCTCAATCACCAAGTACAAAGTGGATATGGATACCAAAGAGGCAGCAAAGATAGGAATAGCCGACTCAACAAGATGCCACTTGCACTCATGTAGAATCAACTGCACCTAGAGTATGCATGACAGGGCCACATTACAAGGCCAGACATTCGGCACATTATCTTTTCAACAAAACTAGTGGTGCACATTTTCATCATTGGAATAGGTCATAGTTTCTACTGCTATAGGAATGAGCTTACAATGTAAATAAATAAATGCTTCGGCTAGAACTAACTTTTGTTTTCTTTCAGGAGGACAAAATCAAAAGAAGTGTGGTAAGAGACCTTACTTACTTAAGCAAGGGGGAACGGACTGATGAAGGAAAAGGCATACCACTCAACCACACATAACACATGAATTAATTTTCACTAGAAGCTCATTCTTTCCTTATACAAGTGCAGATGGCTTTGGAGGATTCCAAAACAACTATTCAGGAGGAGGTATTTGAATTTCCATTACAAAGCATGACTAAAGCAAAAGCTCATTGGTTTTGAGAGGACCAACCTACTGGAGATTATCTTTTCTTGGTGACAATAAAGATTATGGCCACCGACCATCAATTTTTGGTCATGTCCCAAGATTTCAATATCATACATCAACTTCCATCAACTATGGATATAATGACAAAGGCAGGTATTCAAAAATACAACGAACTACCAATTTACAAGCCGAACTTCCAGCGATGCACTCAGGTGATGAATACCCTCGAACCGGCCTTATGCAACAGAACAACCACCACGTGCTAGAGAGATGAGTCTCCTCCCAACCAAATGCCTCTATATATAGCTCTCTCTAGGGGACGGCCTTCTTGGGCAGGTGGATACTAGCCAACCATGTGTCGGTCATGTAACTGCATGTGCACCAAGTGTCCTAGTTAACTCGATTTAACTCAAGTGGATGCTTCTAGAAGGCTCTAGATCTCTTTGGGGAAAGTACTCTCCCCATGTCCCCCATGGGGATTGAACCCAAGACCTCCTCCTTCACATCCTTGAGACTTAACCACTAAGCTAAGTGGATCACTTGTTCACAAGAGCACAAGACCTTCTAGTAAGTCTAAACTCGAGATCTTTGGTCATACATACGGATGACCAAACGCCGTCTGATTTCAGATCTGTCTGAACCGGTCGGACCCTTGAATCGGATGACCAAACGGTGTCCGATTTTAGATCTGTTTGAACTGGCCGGACCCTTTAATCATAGACTTACTTTATTACATTATTCCCCCTTGGAAAAATATTTTTGTCCTCGAAAATAGAGCTATATATCTACTGTAGGCAACCCTCGAGCCTCATGTTCTAAAACTGGAAGAACATGGTCATGTTCTAGAACTGGAAGAACATGTCTCATCTCTGTGGTGGCATCCTTGCCCAAAGGATTCAAAACACTGTCTCGCTTTGCACTTTGATAAACTAGTCAAAGTACAAAGTAGTGAACGAATAATAAGGGTGGATCTAAAAACATCCCTGGCCAATTCACAGTTTCTTGATGTGCGATCTAGGCACAAACATGTGAATTGGATGGATTCTAATTACTAGTCCATTTCTGGGCATGACTGGTGCATGGACTTAGTAACAAAGGCAGGGATTTTTATCCCTCGTAAAACTTTGAGAACACTTGATTCACTTGAATTTGATTTGGAGCACTTATCCGATTTCAGATCTGTCTGAACCGGTTGGACCCTTGAATCATAGGCTTACTTTATTACACCTTACATAACCCATTAGTGCCAGAAGAAAAAGTCCTAGATGCGGCAGGGGAATGGGCGATCATCCAATTCACTCATGACTTGATCAAAGAAGCTTTTGGATGGGAAAAAGATGGAAACACAGACTTGAAGGATGAAAGCCTAGGAACGAAGACCCGAACATTCACGGATATCAATCGTATAGATATAGAAGAAGAAGTTCGTCTGATTTATCAACACTTCTGCTTTCCAAACATGTATTGCTACACAGCGCCACAAAAAATCATTGTGCAACACTTATCTCATGCTATTAAACAGATCGATAATCAAGTGAACATGATGCCATACATCCAAGAGCCTCTGTTTGAAGCTAAGAAGCAATGGAACCATAAAAAGTTCTTGAACGGAAGTGTCACACTGACCATACTTATCTACCATGCAATGAGTATCCCGGAACATATGAAAGAAATGCCCTCTTCTTTGAAGATGGCTAAGTATGCAAAATTATCCAAAGTTCCAAGGAAAAAGAAGGGAGTAACAATGGTGGAAGAAGCCAAAACTAGCTCACAACCAAGGATGAGAGGAACCAAGAGACTATGGGAAATGATGAAGGCAGAAGAAGCACTTCCTGCTTCAAAGAGGATACATGTGCTTCCAAGGAGACACAAAACCAATTACAGAAGAAGAGATAAACGAAGCAATGGTGGTTACTCACCAATACATGCAAGGACAAGTAAACATGTTGGTACAAGGGCATCACTACCACCAGTCTCATGAAGATACTGAGCAAAGAAAGAGGTTGACAAAAGTTCATAGATACATAGAGTTGGGATTGACCAACTCTAGTTCATCTTCCGATACCCAAGAAGAGCAAGAGACATCCATGATGAATGTGTACATCAAAAGTGATTCAAAAGATGATGGCAATTGGAATGAATTGAATCAGGTAACGGATTCCTTTGGAGTGGAAGGTACAAAGGTAGATCAAACCCTTGATGAAACAATCATGGACACAACAAAGCAACAAGGGTCATCAAATGATCCTGGATGCAATTTTGGGAAGCACAATGCTGAGGTAGCTTAAATAACCAATGGCTAAACTATCCGCTACTACCTAGTCCACCATGCAACTACTTACTGTTAGAGGAATATATGGTGTGGACCATCAACTTTTGGATATCTAGATATGGGACAGTACCAGACTTAGCCATTAAAATGACCAATACGATATTGAGTATGCTCCTTATAGTTTTGAAAGTATTTCAACATGCATAGTACACATTTTTGAACTTTATAGGAATTAATCAGGGAGCAGATGCTTTAATTTTTTTATCTATCCACTACCCCGAGTCATTCAACCATCATGGAAATATACTCAAGGCTTATGTTTCTACCAAGTCCATATATGCAAACATTTGAGGAAGCTTTCTTCATGGGATTTTTTGAGATGGACTCGCATATTCATCAAAATATCTTCTAACTTAAATGCGAAACTGGTGGCCTATGAGCTAAGTTTCTTTGTAGATCATGGATAGACACCAGACGACGGGGTAAAGTTTGCACAATGGAAGGAACTGATGATATGTCAAGCAAATTTGCTTGATCATAGAGAGCAAAAAGTAATACAAATATATGCATGTCACCACAAAAGCCTATTGGGGACGACAGAGTTCAGGAGGAGTGATGTGTGGAGGGAGAATCAAGCAAAAGAGAAGAAGAAGAAGATCAAAGACCAAAACAGCTCAATAAAGAAGAAGCTCAATAAGAAAGAACTACCCTCTGTCAAAAGCCCCACACGGGCATGCATCAGGGTACAACACCAAAGAACTAGGTCCTGAAGAGTGGAAATAGAGAAAGATAACAACCAGGAATTTTCATGGAAGGTTGCACACAACTTCCTCATCCACAAGATGCGTGCGTCTGAACCTCTGAGGCCTCCATGAAGTGCATGCAATATAAAGAAGTCAATAGGCTAGAGCAATACAAAAGGCTCAGAGTCGTGAAGACAAAGACATATCCAGGGACCAAAAGTTAGAAAGGGGAGAGGCTGAAAAGTTGAAGAGGGTGACTAAGAATATCACGTTCTTAGCAATTTGGATGCGTGCGTCTAAACCTCTGAGGCCTCCATGAAGTGCATGCAATATAAAGAAGTCAGCAGGCTAGAGCAATACAACAGGCTCAGAGTTGTGAAGACAAAGACATATCCAGGGACCAAAAGTTAGAAAGGGGAGAGACTGAAAAGTTGAAGAGGGTGACTAAGGGGAGAGATCAAACTCAGACATGAAGCAAAGTCTGTCAAGGGACGACAGAGGCAAAGAAAAGAGGCACACAAGAGGAGCCCCAAAAATTTCCAAATTGAGCATATAAATTTTCTTCGTCAAAATTCCACAAAACACCCTTGAAGCTATGTAAATGCACTAGAGGAGTCCTCTAGATGCATAAGCCCACATCATTGTAACATAAATCTTGTAAAATAGTAGGAAATTAGAGTTAGTCAATAAAGTGTTGGTCTCTTGTGTGAAAGGACCATTTTTAGGGCACATGTATATAAGTCACTTTGTGACTCTTGTAAGAAGACTTTTTTTCTATTATGAAGAATTGAAGAGAATTTTCGAATTTGCTTCTTTCCTGCATATTTCCTCCTTCTCCATGATATTTTTTGTGTGTGTAATGTTTGAAATGTGTGTGTAGGAATGTTCTCTATCCCTCCCCATCACTTTTGAACTACTGTAGTGTGTGTGTGATCCATCACGAGTTGTGAAGCAAGCGTTGGTGCTTCCTAGCATTCACTATTTTGCTCATAACTTGAAGTGTGTTTATCAGATTCGAGTAAAAATACCACCACTAGATGTGTTTCATCAAGAGCTTTGAAACTAACCTACTATTGACCATATTCGGAGGCCGAAGCCAGGCAAAAAGTTCAAATTTGTGCTTACTGCTATAAATGGTATCACCGCATGCATTTTCAGAGAATTAGTGAGTTGGAGAGGTAGCTGAAGCTTTTCACATGCATTGTAGCTTAACCACTTCACATACCATCAGTGCACACATGTCTTCATACACTTGGTTCTCATGGTTCCTCAAATTGATAATTAAACATGTACTAATCCACCACTATATGCGCTTGTGGGGCGATTGAGGTCTAGTCTCATCAACAAAAGTCCCTAAGACTTCATGAATTAGGTACACAATTCTCAAGTACCTAAAGGGGACGATGAATGAAGGTTTGTTTTATCCATTACTTCAGATATTGAGCTAAAGGTCTACTTAGATGCAGATTGGGCCAGATCTAGAGATGATAGAAGAAGCACATCCGGGCATGTCTCATTTGTAGGTTCAAAAATCATTTCTTGGTCATCTAAGAAGCAACCAATAGTGGCATTATCTTCTATTGAAGTCGAATATAGAGGTTTGGCTAATGCAACTCAAGAAATCATGTGGTTAAAATCTTTGTATACAGATCTTCGACTTCATTGTTCAACACCTCACATTTTTTGTGACAACACAAGCTCACTACATCTCGTAGCTAATCTGGTATACCATGCTAGAACCAAGCATATTGAAGTCCACTACCATTATGTAAGGGAGAAGCTAATGAGCAAGGATATTCAACTATCCTATGTCTCTACAGATATGCTATGTGTAGACATGTTGACGAAAGCTCTTGATGGTACAAAATTGAGTAGATTCAAGTTAATGATTGGCCTGCAAGAAATCAAGTACAATTAAAGAATTATTTGGAGGCCAAGCATGTTAGGCTTGAGGGGGAGCTGTTGGTGCATTTTTCTCAAGCCTACATGCTTGATATGCTATTCATTTGTAGTCATATGTGTAGACATATGAACACCTCTTGTAAAAGAGTACATTTTATCTCTTGTAATTGTAAAAGAAAGAATGGCTTAAGTCATCCATGATGTAAAGAGAAAATTTGTTGATCTAACTACCCAAAACCACGAATCCATTAGCTGAGGGAATATTTCCTAATTCCTAGCATCACTTTTAGATGAAGTCATTTGAATTCAAATTCAAAACCACCTCCAAAATTAGCTATAAAAGGAGCAAGAAGGAAGTCGCCAAAGGAGTGCTTGATTCGTGCCCATTTCCTGCCCATTTGTAGAGATTGAAGAGCTTACTCCATAGCTCTATCATTCTACTCTCATTGTGCAAGTATTCATTGCCAATGAGGTTGTAATTATATGTGAATCCATCATTCATTATTTACTTCTTCTCTGATTTGTTCTCTGCTATACTCACTCAAAATAGTAAACTTTAGAAGCGCATATCTCGGTCTATACGTAATCTTTTTCAGGGTTTTTAAGTGCATTGAATAGCTCTCTAAGTCTAATTTATGATAAAAAAATTTCATGTCCATTTGAGTTACCTTGTGTGAGAAATCTGCATTTTACTGCTCACTGGTCTATCTCTATAGAGCCCGAAAATGGCAGGAGTGTTCCAAATTTTGCTAAAACTTTTTCTCAGTGCTTAGTTGATGAATTGAAGTGTTGTAACTTGGATTGGGAAACTTGATAAGTCTATTTGCTATTTACAAAAGGAATGTTTCTAATTCCTACCAAGTTGAGAGCACTGCTCATTTTTTCTAGCAGGTGTATGTACAAACATAGCAAGTTTTGGGAGCTAGTCATTTTGCAACTAGTCTGTGTTGACTCAAACTTTTGAGGTACTTGTTCCAAAGCACTTGGGTGACATTTTGTGGATTTAGGAAGCTCAAATGTTCTACTAACCAACTCTGAAGTCTCAGTTGGCTGGTGTGAAGCTGGTTGTAGCAGCACCAATTCATCTTCAGGTTGCATCCACCATCTCTCTCCACATATATATCCCTATACACTCATATTTTATCCCTCCCTCAATCGAAATGCATTAAAATCAGAAGAGATTATTCCCCCCCATGATCAAAATAGAGGGTTCCCAATTAACATGCTAATATATTTTTTCCATGAACAAGAATTGTTTAGAGCACATAAAGACTTTTGAACTTTCTTTCAATTGATAAACCCATGTGTCACTCTAGCACAATGGTAAGTACCAATGTGAGGAGATTCATCTCATGAATGTCAATCCGTGGAGATGTGAGGACTGGTATAAAGACCGTGAGCAAGTGAAAGCACAAGTGCATGAGTGAAAGCACACAAGCATGCACACATACACACACACATGCACAAGGTAAGAGCAAAGAGAGGAACAATGGAAAGATTTCTATTACAAAAGAGCTCTCTTACAAAGCTTCAAATCTCTAACAAGATAACCCCAAAAAATGAGCTCTCTAGCTATTTTTATATTTTTTTTAGTGTTTTTGGCCCCATCTAGACGTAGTGTTCGGCCTAGTTAAAAATTAGGTTCCAGGGCTTAGTTGAGGGCTCAAACAAAGTCTAAAAATTATGAAAATTGTTAGGATGATACTTCTAATATTCCTCAAGCTCAAGGAATCCTTGGCTTGAACTTAATGGAGTTGAAAAAATGTGAAATGGTATTAACAATGGTTTTTAGTGATGAAAATCACTATTTTCATAGGGATTTCTTCGAAAAATTTGACATGTGCTTCTTGGAGTTCCCTATATGCTCCTTCTTCTTGTGTCTCCACTTCTTTGATGTGTTCTTGCACCTTCTGCTTGACGTTGAGTGTCAACACTCCCCCCCTCTTGAGTTCTTCGTCCTTGATAGACCCTAGTTGGAGTCGTTGTTCCATGTAGTATTTGAGAGGTAGTGTCCATGTAGTAGGGTCTATTGTCCTATTCTTCATTTTGTCTCTACTATCCTTTGCAAGTTGTAGTCCGCTTCTTTGCACTTCTTCCTTGTACTCTAGCTTGATGGTGTGTTTGTGAGCTTTCAACAATTGTGAGCTGCTCAAAAGAGGTTGTCAATGTTGATTGTGAGTAGTTCTTGGTGGTGGATTGCTTCCTTGTTCTTGTTGTTGTCACCTTGATGTCCTTTGGTTCTTTCAAAGATGGCTTTCATATTCTTCATGCCAAGTACTTGTAACCCATAATGGATGATGGGTAAGTGCATAAGTGTATGGGTTCAACAAAATATGTGCCTTGTGCATGGCCTTGTAATGTAGCCCTATGCATGGTTACTCGAGAATGCATTCAAAAAAGTATGGTGCAAGAAATTAGGTCTTGAGCTAACTGCTCAAGGGTATGCTGACGAAGAGGTTTCCTAATCTATCATGGTTATAGTGTTGCCAGAGTGTTCTTACCATGGTGATAGGCCGATCGATGTTTATCTCTTTGTGTTGTGCTCCCATCACAGTGATTGACCAATAGCTTGTCTTTCTTGTTGATGGATGTCCTTGTTGATGGTTCACTGGTGAGATTCGTTGGGCACCAGGTCTTGTTTCTTCTTCTTTCTCCCCCCCCCTCTTTTTTTGGAATAATGTCACAAAACAAGAAGAAGGTGGTTAGTATCAATAAAATATTTTACATATGTCAAATGTGTCGCATGTGCCTAGGATTCTCAATTGTGTCTATGCACGGCCATGTAATGTGGTCCTATTTAATGCACACTTTGGAAATGCATAACCTAAATGGTGCAAGAGACAAGGTTATGCAAAAGGCACATGATTGTTGCACGTGGAGGCTTTCAGTGTTCTTGGAGATGTTGATGCAGCCTTTGTTGGGTGTATCCATTGGATTTTGAGGTACAATTGATCATTCCTCTGTATAGGGATCCATTTTAGAATAGTGTTTGGCTATGTATGAGTCACTTTTGACTTCTTCATCTTTGGTTGTTTGCTTAAATTTTGTATCCGGCATGGTTGGTTCTTTGGTTCTGTGGATGCTACTGGTACTTTTGGCTTCCAAACCCATATCCTAGGTGATTGTCTTCTTATTATTGTCGAAGATGTGAGTTGATCTTCTTTTGGTCTTTGTGTTTGTTGTTGAACCTAGCCTCACCTTGGCTTCTTTGATGAGAGTTTTCTCATGTAGGAGAGCATAGGTTATTGTGTATGTAAGAGCTTCTTGGGTACCCACATTTGTAATTGTCCTTGTTGAGCTACAACTAGTTTTTTAGGCACCCAAATTTGTCAGAGATCTTGGGGTTGGATTTGTCCTATTTGCTTGGTGCTTCTTTTGGTAGGGTTGGATTGCCTGGATGGGAATTGTTGTGGCATATCTGGTGGTTTCTCTCCTTTTTGTACCCAAATCTGCTTCATGCTTGGAACTCATTGCTTCTTGATTTCTCTTTGTCTATTTGATATCGTAGATGTCTTGTACATTTTTGCTTGCCTCTTTGGTTGAATTACTATGCTTGCATTAGTCTTTAAAAAAGAAGAGAGGTCTACTTGCCTTTGAGCTTGTGCTTCCATGATTGAGTCCTTTTGCTTCATAGGGTTGTTGACACACACAACATTTTCTTCAGGAAGATTAGGCTTAGAAGAACTGAGAGAATGTGTGCCACGTGGATTTGTGAGCATGCAATTCTCTAATTCTAATGTAATGCATTGTTTATGTACCCAAACTTGAAGAAGTTGACTTCTTAGGTTTAAGTTTACTGCATGGTCATAAATCCAATCTCGACCCAAGACAAGTGGTTTTGTAAGTCCTCATCATGATACACTAGCATTTTGACTCTCATTGGGACATCTTGAAAGTAAATGGGAAGCTCCACCTCACCCAAATAAGGGGTCTCCACACCTCCCAACCCTATGAGATAGGCCTCTATGGGATTGATGTACAATTGAAGATCTTGGCAGTATAAGAGTCTGACTACACTATTTGCTACACCTGAGTCAATCAACGCTCTCACAATCCTTATGTTCTTTCCTTGTCCTACCTCTATGGTCACAAAGGGACATCAATCGCTTATTCGAGAAGCAAGTACACTCGATGTTTGGCACATGGCCATGTGATGTCGTGGAGCTTCAGGATTGACATCTAGGCCTAATCACCTTAACTTATTTCGCTTAATGCGCTCTCTAGCCTCTGCTTGTGCTTCTTCTCTAACTCGCAACTCTTCTTCTTTTTGCTTCTTAGCAGTGTTAAGTCTCATTAGCATATCCTCAGTAAGAGGTTCTTGATATATCTTGACTCGACATCCACTAATGTAGTTTGGAAAGATATCACCCCCTAGAGTGGCCAATTGAACTACAACACTAGTGGAAATTCTATTAATGATCGTGGGTTTTGTCCTCTTTTTTCCAACTTACGAGCATGTTGCTTCAGTTTATAAACCAAAACTAGGTTTCCCTCTCTCAATCCTTTATCCTTTATGTGTGCATCAAAGTATGCCTTTTGTCTTTTCTTTGCAGCATAGATGTTTGTTGCCGCTCGTAACCTCATCTCACCTAAGCATTCTAGATCCAAGATCTTGGAGGACAACTCATGTCCATTCCAATCATGCTCTTGTGCTAGTTTTAAAGTTGGGCTCAGGAATTATAATGGTAGCATAACATTCTGTCTGAAGATGCAGACCATCTAAAATGGGGTGGCATTGAATACCATTTTGTAGGCAACTCGGTAGGCCCAAACATCATGATGAAGTTGTTTGTTCCAATCAGAGCGTTTATTATTTACCATTTTTTTCAATACATTGCATAGTATCTTATTTGTGCTCTCGGCTTGTCCGTTAGCTTGTGGATGATAGGGGGCAGACTTCTCATGTATCACCAAGAATTCTTGGAGAAGGTTTTCAATGGCCTCGTTCAAGAAGTGTGTGCGTCTATCACTTACTAACTCTATGGGTAACCCGTATTTGGTGAACACATTCTCGAATAAGAACTTAGCCGTCGTTTGAGCATCATTCTTTGTTGTGGCTTTTACTTCCACCCACTTTGTAAGGTAATATGTGGCTACAATAATGTACTCTGCATGGGAGTTTCTAGCTAGGGGGGTTAATAGGACCTACGAAGTCTATACCCCACTTCGAGAAGGCACGTCCTCCCATCATTGGCCTCAAAGGCATCTCATTTTTTTATCGGATATTGTGCACGTTGACATGTGTCACATTTCTTCACATAGGTATGTGCATCCATATGAAGAGTGGGCCACCAGAGTATTGAGAATAGAGTGGTCTTAATCACTCGATCAGGCCCAAAATGTCCACTTGCAACACCACAATGTGCAGTTTCTAATACTTTCAAATAATCTAATTCATGAATGCACAATCTTAGGTAACCATCTTTGCCTCTTTGGTATAAGTTGTCTCCTACTAAGGCATAGTCCTGAGCCTCTTGCTCCATGCTTCATTTTCTTGCTAGACTAGCCTCATTGGATAGTGTTCTCGATCTCATAAATTCTACCAATGGAGCACTCCAATCTGGAATTAATGACATGTGATAAAGGGTAGCATGCTCCACTGGGGGTCTCTCTTGACATATTGGACAATTCTTAATCCATTCATGTATTTCTTTGTCCATGTTAGGCCAATACACTCCTAAACGTTTTAGATTTTGCAATGGTTGTTGTTTAAAATAGTGATTTCCTAGAAATCCTTCATGGGCTTGTTGCAACCAACTACTATGTTCATCGTCCTCAACACAACAAGCTAGTACGCCCTCTGCATCTTGTTTGTACATGCTTCCTATCAATATTTGATAGTTTTGTGAATTTACAATTTCTTCTTTGTTTGTTTTCACATTCTTATTTGCAGGTTCAAAGTTTAAGACTGGTACCAACTTATTTGCCCATTTAGGAACAACTTCTAAATTGAACAGATAAGCATCAGGAAATTCATCAAACACTCCTTGTGGTCGCTCTACTGAAGTGATGCGAGAAAGGTGATCTGACTAGAGGTGGGTTCTACCTTCCCTAACAACCACTTCAAAATCGTATTCCACTAGTAAGAGGAACCATCTTACTAAGTGTCATGTATTGCAAGTCTTATTGACCAAAGATAATAAAGCTTGATGATTAGTGAAAAACAGACTCTAGATCATCATCGTTCTCTTCTTCATCTATGACATTACTAGGGTCACATTCTTCTAGCAAGGGCTGACACATGAACACTGAAATATCATAACCCTCATCATCACAATGAGGTGTCCATTGTTCTTCATTGACGGCAATGTCCATGGTGGCCAAGATTTTTTCCCAACTGTGAGGCTCAATTTCCTCATCTCAAAAGATCATCGGTGTGTACGTTGGGTATTTAGTTGGCCTGATTTCTTGAGAAGTCCCTTCTTCTCTCACTTTTAGGTGTCTTTCTTCTTCCTCTGCGACTTTGCACATCCACAAATGAGTATAGTCATGCATTGAGGATGGATCAGATGAATGTTGAGAATGCACAGAGATTGAATCTTCTTGAGCCTTGTGGATAGGGTTCCACTATAGGGGAGGTACATCTTTGAAGGTGTAATCCTTTAGATTGACCTTGGTTGTGACCCCGAAGTGTTATAGGTACAAGGAGTTGGTTCCCCAATCCTATACTATCTGCAATTTTCATAGGAAGGGCCTTCCTAGGATCATCTCATAGACATTATTTTTGCCAAAGTCACATATAGCAAAGGTATGTTCAAACTCTACACCACAAGTGATTAGAGTTATCCCTTCTAGCATTCCTAGAGGTCTTTCAACATGGCCATATGCCATTTGAAGCTTCATTCTACTTGGTCTTAATGCGGGTTTGCCCCATTGCTTCCAAAAGGAGTTGGTTGCAATTGCAACACCTGCACCTAAATCTAAGATCGCTTTGGTTGTGTAACCTTGGTAGGTGATTGGGAGATAAGTATTACCTTCTTCACCTTAACTCATGTCCCCTATTTTGTCTAGAGGTATCTATGGTACTTTCTACTTAGAGCCTGGTTTTGGCATATTGAAATCAAGTTCTGGGACTTGATTTGCCACATGATTCCATAGCTCGGGTTTTACTTTGAGCAGCTCTTCCAAGGTGAGATGACATTGAACCTTACTGTTCTTCACAACTTTAGTGTTTCTTGGGAGCACTGAGTCTTCATTTCTTACCAATATTGTGGAAGCTGTGATCTGAAGAGATTCAAATTCCCATGGGCCTGTCAATTGTGGCAACTCTTGTAAAGAATTAGATTCAAAATCCAATCTTTCCTCCTCTTGTTGCTCTACTTGGTCTCCATAAATAGATGGAATATCTTGGGAAAATTGATCATGAAGGTCATCAATATCAGGAATAGGAGGGGGATTCCCCCTCTCCTTGGCCCATTTCTCTTCTTGTATTTCCCGCAAGAACTTGTGAGAGTTGAAAGAGGTGTTCCATTATCCATGGAATCAGGAACATAAACTTTTGTTGGTGGTGAGATTTCTCTTTCAACAATTGATTGAGCTTGTGGAGGTAAATAAACATGTGGCTTGTTTACCAACTTCTCTAGTCTTTCTAATAAGCCATGGAAGTGCAAACCCGGTTTGATAGAATTTGTCTGATTGAACAATTGACTAGTCTCTAGCATAGCCTGAGCTAGTTCTACCATTTTTGCTCACATTTTTGTCCACTCAAGCTCTAAATCGGATCTAGGATAGCTCTTGTCTAGGTTTGCGACTATTGGCCCTTCTAGAAGTCAAGCCTGGTAGGCCTTGAACATCATGTCCAAGCCTTCTAGCATTGGATCTACAAGAACATGCCTTCGTTGCGGTCTATTTACAATGACTGGTGGGGTGGGATGAGGTGGTGTGGATGGAGTTTTGACATGCAAGGGGCTTTGAGATGTAATGTCTGCTATTTTTGTTTTTGCATCTTTCAGGCTTTCAGCTAGTTCAGATACTTTTTGTTCCACTCATGATTGGCCTTCTCTCTGGTATGCTTCCATGTTCTTCTTTTCCTTTTAGTAGGCTCTCTTGATTCACTTGACTCCGATTGTTCAGCTGGCTTATCTTGTTTTAAGGCTTGTGCCCTAGTAACTTCCTGTATAGGAGCCACATTACTGCTACCTGAACTTGAATCCACCACTTAGCCTACCACATTAATGGGTGTAACCTTGGGCGCACTAGAGGGATTTATTAGACAATCTCTTGGGAGATGTTCTTTGCCACACTAGGGACAAAAGCCTTGTATTGTGATGTTTTTTCCCTATCTTGAAGACTGTGGGTGGGGACATTCACGAATGAAATGGTCTCCTTGACATCTAAAACATGGTCCTCTAGAGGCTTGTGGTCTCGTTTTTCTAGATTGGAGCCTCTAGTTAGGATTCATATACATGACATTGGAGTATTCTGGCTCCCAATTTTGTTCCATAAGTGGTGTCTCGTATTGATAGAAATAAGCCTCACTATGTTCTCATGACTCGATGTAATAAGCTTGTGGACTATCTTCATGGTAGTAGTTTGAACTATGAGCATGACAGTCATTTTCTGAGACCAATGGAGTTAGTGGCACCAAAGCTCTTTTAGGGTTTTCCTCTGCCACTGTATACTTAACTAGAATCACATTGACATGAGCTAGTGGTTGGTCCCCTAGGACTAATTGTGGCCTATATGGTGCCTGATATTGCTGTTGTGGCCTATAATATGGCTATTGGTATTGATTCTGATACCTACCCTGTTGGTAATGTTGCTGGTAAGTTTGTCTAATAGTCTTTTTGTTGTAGGGAAAATCTTGAGCCATGTGGTTCGTGTATTTTCTTTCAATAGTGCAATATGGAGCAGTAGGATTTCCTTCGGGCTGAGCCATGCAAACATTAGTCATGTGGTCTGCTTCATAGTTGTAACATCGCTTCAATGAGGTGACCTTGATGTTTCTCTATTTTGAACTCCTAGCTTCTTGGCAACCTGCTCAACTATCTCATCTATCTTAGTAGAGGTTCTGGAGGTATGACTAGTAGAACTGTCATAATCCTTATAAAGTTTGGACAGTCCTAATTCCTCACCAAGGTTGTATTCTATGCGCATCCGCACACACTCTTCTATGGATCTAGGCTCTTTCAAGTACACATATGATCTTAACTTGGTGCTTAGAAAGCCATCTAAAAAGAAGGCCACTTGTTTGGCTAGTGTGGGTAACTCTAGAATAGGGCATCTTTCTAAGTATTGTCTGAATCATCTTCCTACAAGGATGATGTGTTATGCCTGATGCCACTCTTGGAGAATTCTACAATGAATTCTTCTAGTAGTTGACCTATGTTTCGATAGTGGCGATTGTTTAGAGGTTGAAACCAAGCTAAGGCAATACCCTTGAGAGTCAAACCAAATGCCTCAAATTGTATGAACAAGTCCTCAACTTGTTCAACTCTTAACACTTGTTTGAACTCAGCCACATGATCATAAGGATCTCTTGACCCATCAAAGTAGTTCTTCATTTCCTTGACCACTTGAGATGGTCTAAGGGTTCTTGGGTACTCTTGGGGTCTAGGCAATGGAAAATCATGTTCATCTCTTTGATGTCTATGTGCTTGGTGTCTCTCTCTTTCAGGTCTTTCACCCTCATGTCCTAATTTGCCTATGCCCTCCATGTGTGCAAAGCTTACCTCAGGTCTCTCTTTGGTTCTTTCCCTCTAGGTTTCATGAGCCTTGGATGATCCTGCTCCTTGGAGACCATGGGAAACACTAGGTCTTGATGGAGGGAAAATTGATTCACATTGCCAAGTGTATGCATGCCTGTCATACTCTGATACCAAGAACATTCTCTCTGATGTGTTATCCAGATCGACAACTTTGCATGGCATCTCAGGATCTTTGAACTCGTAGATGGTGACTATTGGGTTAGGTTGATCTGGCTTGAATCTCCAAAAGGCTTCCTTCGTTTCTCTATTCAAGAATAGTTCTATGCTTTTGTTGTCTTGAGAGATCCAATCTAGAGTGATCACTCTGGTCAAAACTGACTTGCCTCTAGGAGTCTTGGGTTCTCGTCCTACATCTCCTTGCTCTAGGTCTCCTATCTCGTTCTCAAGAATGACATTTCCAAACTCATCTGTCCTGTCTGGTAACTTGGTGACCACATACATGGTTCCTTCCTTATCAATGTATGAACCCTCTTCGAACTTGACCACTAGGTGTTCAAGTCCAAATGGTTGATCTAGATTTTTGAATTGGACTACTAATCGCCTCAGGCCATCCTCATAGATGCGAGCACCTAATTGGTTGGTTTAAATAACTCTATTTGAAGGTGTATTAGGAGGCTTTTCAACACCCTAGAGATCTTTTGATAGCCCTTTTGCTAGCACTAGATGATTCATCATGTATGCCTACAATGGGTAATTAATCCATCCAACTTGTCCTCAACTAGCAACATAGAGAATACGTCATTGCTTTCTACCATGGCAAATGACTCTATACCCTAATGGAGAAAATTGATTGTATCTCAAAAACTACAACCAAAAATAACATGTTGAGCTCTGCTAGATCTATAGGAGACTTTGAGCTGCTTGTATTCGCAAACCAAAACCTATATATATGCTTGTCACAAAACAAAAAAAAAACTTGCACAATCGTTGCAACAGTGCATTTGGAGGCCAAAACAAGCTCAAATAAAAATTTTGATGCCATATAAAAAAAAAATTTTGAACTCCCAATCGTTTGAGTATGGTCATCAATTTTCATGTGATCATGAGATTATGACTATAGTGGACTGAAAGAGCTTGCTCAAAAGTTGTTGCAAAGGTTCTTGTATACTTGATCCTTTGTCCCAAACAAAGACATCTCCCTTTACTTAGCAGAAGTTTGAAGGAAAAACACTACGTATGCTTCTCATGACATGAACATCTTAACATTGATGTATAAATGTACAAAAATACTTAATCTTATGTATTCATCTTCCATTATAATCTAACTTAACCTTCAGATAATAAGTATAATGGTGTAAGTTAGTCTTCATTGACGTTTTAGTAATGAATAACATGTGTGTATCAAAACAATACCTACATAATACGTTGTGTCTAGTGATAGGTGTGCTTTTATTTTTTAACTTATTGCTATATTTCAATCTATCAATGCGTATATATGCAATCTTGTAAGTGTGTCTATGTGTATAGTGATGCGAACATTTTGTAAGGATGACATGTTTGTATGAAGTAAGAAAATCTAAAATATAGTTTGATTTAAGTGTAGATTGTTGGAGATCAAGGTCTATGGAAGCACATGAACAACACAAGCAAGAAGAAGAAGCTTGGAGGACAACACAACATAAAATGTATTACCAAGTGAGTGTACACAGATAAGTCAACCATTAGGGTTATACGCATATGTACAAGCTTAGGGGCAAAACCTTCTAAAGAGGGAAAAACATGCCCAAGACTCCTAAGCATGATCACACGCATCTAATTTGTTATCCCTCAAAATTTTTTCCAGCCATATAGGCATAGTTTTTACCTCTTCTATATTGGTCCTCTCATCAACAAGTGCATCTTGTAAAAAAAGGTAGCAAAGTGTCATACACATTCTTCAAGCTTTTTAAATGTCTCTTTGGTAAGGGATGATTTGAATCTTCCACAAAAAAACATCATGGCTAACCAAAATGTGTTTAGTCTATGGATGATACAGACAATACCCTTTGCTTTCAAGATTGTGCCCAATAAAAATGCATTTCACTACTTTTTCATCCAATTTTTTGGATTATTGTTTATACACTAACACATATATTAGACAACTAAAGACATGCATATGAGCAATAGATGGTATGCAAATATGCCAAGCCTCATATGGAGTGATAGATTGCAATGCTTTGGTGGGAAACCTATTAAGTACATATGTTGTACACTTAATAGAGCTATGTGGTAAAGCCTAACTTTTGACCATACACCTCATCATTTCCATGAGAGACTTGTTCTTTCTTTTAGAAAATCATTTTTTTGAGGTGTATATGACACTATACATTGATTTTTTTATCCCATGCTCAGTAAAAATTGCATTCAATGCAAAATACATGTATTGTCCCCTCGATCAAAATGGAGGGTGGCCATTTCGCATGATAACAGATTTTCAGCCATGACTACGAATTGTTTGAAGCACATAAACACATTGGATTTTCTTTGAATGGATAAAGCCATGCATGCCTAGAAAATTTATCAATGAAATCCATGAACTATAGGTAGTTTCTAAAATGAAGGTGTCTCAATAGGACTAGAGATATCACTATGGACAAGTTGTATAGGTAGCTCTAATTAAAACATCTTTTGGGAAGGATGAACCCTAGATTTCACCCCAAATAGAATCTTCTTAGACATGTTTAGAAGGTGCCTCGAAAGAACACCATTTTAGATTTTTTCAGGCAAAGCAAACTAGCAAAATTCATACGGTCAAAGCATGCATGTCAAATCTTTGCATCTGAGATAGCTTGAGAATTACATGTTGAATCAATCATACATTTTGCATGGTTTATGATCTTGTATAGCCCACAACATAAAATTCTAAAAGCAATAGTAACATCACCATGCAAGAGATCATGAATGATAATCCAATAAATTCGAGAATAAAGCCAATCTTAGCTAATGCCTAAATTGACAATAGATTTTTCTTGATCCTTGGCACATATAAGCCAAGTGTCAATGTGAAAGAATCGCCAATAGTAGTAGTCAAAATGATATTTCCATTTCCCATTACAGGATAAGAGTATTTGTTAGCACATCTGATAGTATTCCTTGTAGGGCAGGCCCAAGCAAAGGGAAGAAACTACACTTCAAGGTGATATGTTTAGTTGTTCCACATTAAAGTACCAAATTTGAGTCTACTACAAACATACATTTCTCATGAGAAGATGGGTCATAGGTGAAAATAGTAGTAAATACAATTCTTCATTCTGAACAAGATTGGTAGATTCTATTTTAGGTGTGAAGCCCTCTATAATAGTCCTCTTTCTTCTTTGCATCCTTTGCAACCAATTTAGGATGAATCCTTATGACACAATCATTTGTCTTACGTTACTTGCAAAACTATTCATGCATTTATGTGTTCTTGTCATCTTCGTAATTCTTCTTTGACTATGCAACATTAGCAATTTCTTTTTTACTAGAAGATGAGTTCCGTTTACCTTTGCCTTCTAACTAGCTAAGAAATGTTGATTTGCAACATGCATAATTGACATATTTTACCTTGAATGATCTTCTTGCAAGAAAATAGAGAATTTTAAGGAGTGTGGATTCACTTTCATCATCAATCAAAGAGTAGAAGCAAAACTCTGATATGAGTCAGGAAATTTGTTAAGAACAATTTGCACAAATGAGCTATCTAGAAAGATTTCATCAGTAGAAAATCAACTTCTTCTTCAAATCTTTGATCTTTGTCAAAAACATGTCAATTGAATCTCCTTCACTCATATGCACACTCTGCATTTTTTTTTTTGAAAGTAGGCAACATGAACCTCATTTCTTGCTTAGTATGATGTTGTAAGAGTATCTCAAGCATCTTTTAATGTCTTGCAAGAGCGAATGTGATGGAACTAGACTTTGATAGACAAATCTATCAATGCATGTGCATGTGGAACTCTACCATCCCAATGAAGTTTCTCTACATTAGATGCAATAGGAACCATAACATGACTAGGAAATTGAACATCATCATCTTCAACACCATCTGCATCACCTTCAATAGTTGTATTTGTTGGTGTAGTAGGATGTTTTTCAACACTATGCATATTTTTCCACAACCCTTTTGCTACCGATACATGAAACATAATGTATGCCCACAATGGGTAATTAGTACCATCCAATTTATCCTCAACCACCAACATATGAAAAACATCATTGCTTTCAGTCATGGCCAATGGCTATATATCTTGATGCAAAAAATTGATTGTATCTCAAAAACTTGAACTGAAACACCTTGTCAAGCTCTAGTAAATTTGTAGGATACTTCGAGGCACTTGTTGTAATGAGACAAAACTTGTATATATGTTTGGGGCAAAAGGATGAAATTGTCTACACATACACTATGATAGTGCATTCAAGGGCCAAAATGAGCTCAAATCCGAATTTTGATGCCACGCGATAAAACTATTTTAACTTCCCGATTGCTCTCAGTATGCTCACCAATTTTCACACAAAACTCCTAATTGCTTCGAGTATGCTCACCAATTTTCATGCAATTTTGAGATGATGATCAAGCTTATTGAAAAACAACACAATATAAAATGTATTATCAATTGAATGTACAATGATAAATGACTCTTAAGGTTACCTCCACGCATATATATATATATATATATATATATATATATATATATATATATATATATATATATATATATATATATATATATATATATATATATATGTGTGTGTGTGTGTTTTACAAAGATATATACTTGAGAGTGTACGTAGGTACAGAATCAAAATGAAATATCGCTATGGCGGTTAACCAATGCGTTTGTGTGTGAGTTGTTATGTGCGTAAATGTCAACGTGTTAAGTATGTACGTGAACTGTCATGCGTTTTACTGTGCTATCTTTGTTCGATACAAGCTTTCCAAAACCGAATACATGTTTTCAATGAAAGAGGTGGTGCATTACAACCCCATCGGAATGCTCCACATCTAACCATAAAAAACTGCAAGCAAGCTGAACACCATAAAATCATAAAAACCTCTCAGTGAACACCATAAAATCATAAAAACCTTTCAATGAAAAATATACAGTTCATTAGTATATGTGTTCATTCTATGATGATATAGAAAAGTTTGACTGAAGTTTAATATTTTTGTTTAAATTAGATTGAAAGAACAATTATATAAATGAAAGCATAGTACTTATGATACTTTTCGTATCTCACAAAGCAGAGATTAAAACAGTCGAAGGTAACATTAGAAAAAGACTGCCCGAAGGCATTTGTTTAAGATTAGGTCTTGGTTCAAAAGTCCTAAGGAAGGGTTGAACCCATGGCCTCCGCCCCAAGGGGCAAAAGTCCAACCGGTTCACTTACCATGCATGGACTAATATACATAATTTGTGTGTGGCAACGATGCCGAAATCAATGCTTTTGTGTGTTTGTAATTTTTTTTCTTTTTCAGAAGCAAAAACAAGCAACTATGTTGGTATACTTTATTGTTCAATACAAACAAAAATAGTGGTCGGTTGACAACAATGAAACTCTCGTATCCTACTCTATCATTTATACTCTGATTCAGCCTATCTTTGTTTTTGTTTTTTAAATTCTTTTTCTCAAATCATGGTTTAATTTTTCTAAAACCAAAATGCTTCGGGGATTAGTGAATCTTTGAGCGCTTTCATTGAAACTAATCTTCTTCTCTGACCTTAATACGGTCCCTACCCAATCTCTATTCTTCTCTGACCTTAAGACGGTCCCTACCCAATCTCTATCCTTAGTGTGGATTCGCATTGAGTGGCGACACCAACAATTTATCCATGTGGCTAATAGTCATTAGTTAATATCGAAAGCAAAATGCTTCGGGTCTACCATACTATGTATCGGCATGGCCCCCTTGCACTTGAGCGGAACAGAATAAATCAACGCTTGTAAATATTCTTTTCAAAGATCAAACATGTTTTTGGGTGACCGAAGATTGCTTTTTGGGTCACCCGAAAAGTGTTCTAGAAGCTCATGGATATTCGATGGTGGCTAGAGATGGACTTTGGGTTGTCGGATTTAGGTGCACATGAAAATCCAATGACCAAATTTCCGATGGCTAGAGAAATGGACCTTGGATAATGGGATATCCTTTTGAATTTTTGTAGACTAGACAAGCCAAAATTTAGAGTAATGTACAAGAAAAGAGATACCTTAGTACTCCAATTACCTAGCTACAAGCTTAGCCAATTCAAGAGGATATATTTAATGCAATAAAAAAAATAAAGCGATGCAATTGGATATGTAAATCGATTGTTTGGAACTCTATTGAGGTTTGTCGCACTTCAAGCTTCTAATAATTAAAAGAGAGAGAGAGAAAGAGAGATTTTTGTGAAATTGTAGGGAGATAACATCCTACTATTATAAGTAGATTTTGTGTATCTTAAAAAAGTTGAGTTAAATTTTTGGTCTCTCATATGAAAATTGAACATATTTTGCTCAGCTCGAAATTCTAAAGCATTCATGCATTCTCCACAAGGAACCCTTGAACAAAAAACAGAGTTAGATACAAAGTTGAAGATGACAAAGTAGTGATTTTGACATGTTTTCAAATATTTATATAAAAGACAAAAATGGTTTTTACCTCATTTCAGGTTACTCGAATGGACTGGTGCTGACGAGCACTAGTTCCAGTTCCTTGGCCTGAAAGCTCTCAGGTCACCCAAAAAGGGGAAAATTTACCTGAAATGCAGCGAGGGAGCCTCATGTGCGAGGGGTATCAGGGATTCGAGGAGTCCGACCCATACTATGCCTTTGAGCTATCACAAAGAGAAGATCGAAAGGTCGAACTTTTTTTTGTTTTAAGTTAAAATTTTTTATTTAGTAAAATATCATACTTCAAGTCCAAAAAAAGGAGCTAATATGAGACTTGGCATGTGCTGCAAACGACCAATCAAGCTCGACTTACATATATCCTCAAAGGCAGCCCCTTTTCATGCGAGTGGAAACCCTTGCAAGGGTAATTTATCACGTGTATTCATACAATATGATGCTCACGGTGAGTGTTGTGAGGTAGGAAACATCCTCTATACCTATACGGATATCTGTAGAGGGGGGTAGCGCCAAATCCACATTCGATAGACATCGATTCCACATGTGTCCATTTTATCTATTCGATGAAACTATCCGGACTACTAAATGTCAAGTGTACAGATAGTTCAATAACAAATGCGTATATGTATGCATGTGCTTGTATGTATATGCATGCATGCACATATGAGTAACAAAACCTACTTTACTAGAGTTATGAAACTTGCACTAGTCTACCACCAAGAAGAGCTGCTTTTTACCTCCCAATCAAATTGTTATACTTTAGGCTAGGCAAGTTGCCATTACATGTGCATGTATGGAGTACGGGAAAATGGCCGAGATTCCCTAGCTGGAAAAAGACAAAAGTCTTAATGTTAATATTTTACTCATGATGGTTAGATGATGAATAGCACCTTCGAGAGGACTCTAGATGTGATTAGACAAGGACTATGTAATTGCTTGGGAAGTAAGTCTTACGCATGCCATTTCTTTTGTCTCTCTCACAATCGGTATCAGAGCTTCTCGGGTAGGGCCTAGGCAAGATGAGAAAGGAGGGATGGAGGGAAACGCTTGTGCATGCAAAGTTCACTATCTAATCTTTTTCATCTTCATCATTGGCTCCATTATGTTGAGGATTGCTTCAATAGTCGATCTTCATCACAAAAGGGGAAAGATTGGATCACATTGTGTACGTTATGACAACACCGAGGTAGAGGGCACAATAAATCTCTATCTCTCTCTCTCTCTCTCTCTCTCTCTATATATATATATATATATATATATATATATATATATATATATATATATATATATATATATATATATATATACATGTGTGTGTATATCAATATGTATATGTATGTCTGTATATGTGTGTGTATATTTGGGTTCAAGAATATCATTCAAAGAAGGACCAATATCATTTAGAAAAGAAACATTGCTTCCAGTCGTCTTCTTATCATTGTATATGTTGATTTTAATAACCTCATATTTAAGTGAAGATTTTAATATACATATATAAGAAAAGTGTATATAAATATACATATATACAAATGCTAGTTTCAATGTGCATTTATTTGAGAAAAGATCCCACCCACCTGCTAGAGAGATGACTCTCCTTCCAACCTTACACCCCTCCATATATAGCTACTCGAATCAACGAGGACCATAGTACATATATAGATACATCCACATCATGCAAACATGCACACACACACACACATATATATATATATATACATATATATATATATGTGTGTGTGTATATATATATATATATATATATATATATATATATATATATATATATATATATATATATATATATATATATATATATATATATATATATATATATATATATATATATATATATATGTAACACATGCAGATACATACACATCACACACACACATCCACACATGCTTATACACATATGCGTGCATATATCATACACATGCACACACATACATACACATGAAACATACACATGTGCATACTAACACATGCATACATATACACATGAATACACATATGATATATATATATATATATATATATATGCATACATACACATGCATATATCACATTCACATCCATACACATAGAGATATCCATATCTTAAGGAACACTGCAAATTTCCAAAATTATAGCCTTCATAGAAATTTTTAGAAGGTGCCTCAAATTTTGGCATAGAGAACACCATCTCGAATTTTTGCAAGCAAAGGAAACTAGAAAAATTCAAATGAACAAAGTGTGCATGTCAAAGATTTGCATATGAGATGGCATGAGGATGAACTGCACATACTGAGTCATTCACAAATTTTGCATAATCTATGAGATTATACAACCCACAACATAAAATCTCATAAGCAATAATAACATCACCATTCAAGAGATCATGAACTATACAACTATTATCAACAAATTTGACAACCAAGCTAGTCTTGGCTAATGCCAAAACTAATAACAGATTTTTCTTGATCTCTGGCACATGTAAGGCATCTAACAATGTGAAAGAACTACCATCAGTAGTAGTTGGAACGATTTTTCCAACTCCAATTATAGGATAAGAGGAGTTGTTAGCAAATGTGACACTATTCCCTGTAGGGACAGGTGCAAGTGAAGTGAAAGAAATTGCCCTATGAGGTAATATGTTTGGTTGTACCACTAACAAATTAGCAAACATCAAAATCTACTACAAACATACACTACTTATGTGAAGATGGTTAAGAGTTGCAAACAATATTAATGCCCATTCTTCATTCAAGACAAGATTAGTAACTTGTTTTTTAGGTGTAGAGGCTTCTATGAAAACCATTCTAGCTGTCTCTTTTTTCTTTTTATCCTTTGCAAATAGTTTAGGACAAATCTTTATGAGATGATCATTTGCCTTACAGTACTTGCGAAATTGTTTTTGTGTCATCTTTATCTTCCTTCTTTCACTATGCAGCATTAGCGAATTTCTTCTTACCAGTAGATAAGCTCAATTTACCTTTTTCCTTCTCACTAGCTAAGAAATTTTGATCTACAACATGCATAATTGACCTATTCTCCCTAGAGTAATCTTCTTGTAATAGAATAAAAAACAACTCCACAAAGGCTAAGACATTTTGATTTCCTTTCATCATCAAACAAAGAGTAGGAGCAAAACTTGAATATGAATCTAGAAAATTGTTAAGAAAATTATGTGCAAGTGAACTATCTAGCAGTACTTCATTAATGTAAATCAAGTGTTCTTTCAAATCTTTGTCGATTTTGGAGATAAGCAACAAAACCCTCATTTCTTGCTTGGTATACTATTGCAAGAGTATCCCAAGCATCTTTTTTTGCCTTGCAAGAGAGAATATGAGGGATCATGACATGTTAGCTAGACAATACTATCAATGCATGTGCTTAGTGTGTGTGTCTGCCATCCGAAAAAAATATATTCTATAGTAGGTTCAATAGGAGCCACAACTTGACTAGGTTATTGAACACCATCACCTTCAACACCATCTGCATCACCTTCAACACCATCTGCATCACCTTAAATAACTCTATCTGAAGGTGTATTAGGAGGTTTTTCATCACCCTAGATATCTTTTGATAGCCCTTTTGCTAGCACTAGATGATTCATCATGTATGCCCACAATGGGTAATTAATCCATCCAACTTGTCCTCAACTAGCAACATAGAGAATACGTCATTGCTTTCTACCATGGAAAATGACTAAATACCCTAATGGAGAAAATTGATTGTATCTCAAAAACTACAACCAAAAATAACATGTTGAGCTCTGCTAGATCTATAGGAGACTTTGAGCTGCTTGTATTCACAAACCAAAACCTATCTATATGCTTGTCACAAAACAAAAAAAAAGCTTGCACAATGGTTGCAATAGTGCATTTGGAGGCCAAAACAAGCTCAAATAAAAATTTTGATCCCAATCACTTGAGTATGGTCATCAATTTTCATATGATCATGAGATTATGACTCTAGTGGACTGAAAGAGCTTGCTCAAAAGTTGTTGGAAAAGGTACTTGTATACTTGATCTTTTGTCCCAAACAATGACATCTCCCTTTACTTAGCAGAAGTTTGAAGGAAACACACTAGGTATGTTTCTCATGACATGAACATCTTAACATTGATGTATAAATGTACAAAAATACTTAATCTTATGTATTCATCTTCCATTATAATCTAACTTAACCTTCAGATAATAAGTATAATGGTGTAAGTTAGTCTTCATTGACGTTTTAGTAATGAATAACATGTGTGTATCAAAACAATACCTACATAATACGTTGTGTCTAGTGATAGATGTGCTTTTATTTTTCAACTTATTGCTATATTTCAGTCTATCGATTCTTATACACATATGCGTGCATATATCATATACATGCACACACATACATACATATGAAACATACACATGTGCATACTAAGACATGCATACATATACACATGAATACACACACACACACACACACACACACATATATATATATATATATATATATATATATATATATATATATATATATATATATATATATATATATATATATATATATATATATATATATATATATATATGCATACATACACATGCATATATCACATTCACATCCATATACATAGATATATATCACTATATACATACATGGGAGACATGTTTTTCCTCGAAAATAAAGCTATATATAAAATTGTAGGCATTCCCCCAAGTTTCATGTTCTTACTTAGAAGAACATTTTTTCATCTATGTGGTGGGATTCACCTCATATTCCATTTGAATAAAGGGGAATCTATTGTCTAATGCCCATCCAAATGATTCATGTTAATTATCATTAACTCAAGTTAGAGAGCCGTAGAGATCTTTGGGCAAAAATTAAGCTCTTTTCTTGATCATAAAGCTATATACAAAACTTAGGGCACACTCTCGAGCATCATGTTCTAAACTATAAGAATATATTTCATCTCTAGGGTGGGATTCATTTCATATTCCAAATGAATAGAGGGGAATCCATTGTCTGATGTAGTCATGTTTCTTCATTATTACTATCATTTTGGTAAGACATCAATATATAAAATCATCTTCATTATCTTTATTGATTTTCTACTATTTTTTCTATTGTTAAATCTACGTTCTCATAAATGACATCATCTATTGATGGACTAATATCGATTTCTAGTAGTTCCTCTTCATCATTTGTAGAATCAACATGTAGAGTATTATTGTTCTCATCAAGTAGATTATTATCATTGTCATGTAGGATGATTCTAATTTCTCTCTAAGATGTCGGTAAATCAATATTTGATGATGAATCATCAACATGATTTTCTTTGATATCTCTAACAATAAAGTTGTCAACAAAGACCGTCCTCTATGTTGAATATGAATGACTTGCCAAAAAGGATGAGCATCAGGTGTTTTTTTTTTATGTTTGTTCAATATGCCTAGGAAGAATATAGGGTTCTTTTGTTAATTGAATTATTTTCGAAGATTCAATTTCCAAAAAGCTAGATAATTCCATTCTCAATGTGGAATTATTACCTTTATACTCGACTTGAGACCAATCGACCTTTAAAATAACCTATGAATGTATAAAAAAAGAGAACTTCATTATTATGTTCTTAACGAAACAATAAACTATACTATAATTGTTTCTACTTGTTTGAAGATACAAAATGATACTTCATATATACCAACAATGGTCCCTAAGTATCTAAGTTCACTATATATAAGGTTCGTATCTTTTGAACTAGCACGTGATAATTGCTTGAAAGAAGCAACAATGCTAGAATCATCTGCTTTATGCAAATAACCAATAACTTTGATTATGATATATGCTATCCATAAGCCCACATATTAGTGAACATTTAAGCCTACAATAATAAATAAATTATTAGAAGAGAAAAAAATATACATATATGTGCAATAATAGAATAGTATTAGAAAAAAATTACCTTTCTTTCACAACCTATCATTAACTCCCTCTGTTCATGTGAGATTGGTTCATTATTTACATTCAATTATTGCATATGAGTATATAGTCAATCCGTGAAAGAAGATATATGTGTATTCTCATTACTATAAATATTATTTCTAGATCTTTTGTTTCTCCATCTTTTACTTAGAGATTTTGAAGTTCTTGTTCATACTCATCAAAGAATGCTTACATGTATTCGCTATTATATGCAAAGAAAGTAGAAATATCACTTTTTTCTTGCAATGTAAATTGAAATGGAACTTCCTTACCTGATAATACCCCATCTATAGATTTTGAAGAAGACTTGTTAGTCTATGCACGTGGGGCTTCTTCATGAACTCTTTCAAGGTATTCACTAACATAGTACATGCACTCCTCAAGCATCCATCCCTTTGCCATAGATCCGTCTAGTTTTGCGCTTTGTCGCACATAACCTTTTAATATGCCCATAAATAGCCTGACCAAAAACATCCATCAAATGCTTACAACTCTTGTTATCTCTATTTCATCCACAAGATGGATCAATAAATGAACTTGAATATTAAAAAATGATGTTGGAAGCTCTTTCTCCATCAGACATAGTATCTCTCTCCATTCATGTTTCTTTTGTGGGATTGAGTTTTTGTCAATCTTTTTTTATGTAATCCACCTATTATCAATCAAACATTAAATTATAAATAAATTAATTCATAAAAAAAGATATCAAATAATCTTATATATTAAACATAAAAGTATAATAATTACCTTATAAGATATCCAAGATGGTAGAAACAGCGAGTCCTAACAAACAAGAACTATGTTGTAAAAATAGAACACCCACGTCCAAAATCAAGCAAATTGCATCTGATGTTTGAAAAATGTGGACAAAACAACACTAAATGGAAATGTTTCTATGGGATAGACAGTTCATAGGCTGAAACCCGATTCATTAGCATCAGAGATACCACAAAATGGAGCAAAAGTGTTTGTTAACACTTCAACAACTTGAGATTAACCACCAACTCCATGTAGATTATCATAACAGTGACACAAATTAATGCCAAAGTGTTGATAAACACTTCAAAGGATCAATGCTACTGAAATGAACACAATGAGGATGGGAGGCTGGGAAAAGAGTGGTAGAAAAGGGGTGGGTGGAAGGGCAAATAGCATTCAAAATGCTCTCAAAGCATGAAGATGATGATGAAAACTTCACCACCAAAATAATGTTGCCACAAACACCATCACTGCCTCCAAAAATGCCAAAAAGAGAACCACCAAGAACTCCACCTAGCGCTCTGATACCATGTATAGAGTACATGCACAAAAGAAAAATGAAAAGAAGAGTGTACTCACAAACTAAATAGTTCGAGAGACTCAAAGTGAGTAGACCAAGAAATGGGTAGACTCACATGGAATAGAAATGAGCTTGCCAAGAGCATGGAGTAGGCCCCTCAAGCTTCTAACCAAGTACAATGGGGGGAGAGGCCCTCCTTATATAGATTTGGGAGGGGCTCTCCAAAGTACATCTCATGTGGGATAATCCCCCTCAAAGGAGAATGAATACAATGGTAGAAGCAAATGGCAAGGTACCCAAATACAAAAGAGATATAATATGAAATGGAAATAAACTGGAAATGGAGTGCCTCCTAGATACAAAATGGAGATGCACTCATGCGGTTACAAATGTAGATGATGTAGGAGCAATCATGTCATCAACACATTGTACATAAGTCAATTAAAATCATATACTTATATTGATAATGTCATTTACTAAAATGTAAGTCCTAAATGTGTTTGTAGGCATTGAGGTTAATCAAGGTGAGAGGTTGTGAAGAAAGATGGTTATTAGTAGAATCAAGCCATAACATTTTGTACACACCTTTCATAATAGCAAATACATATTTGTGCAGAAAGAATTGAGTTAAATCTCAATGTATGATGAAATCAAAGTCTTTTTCATAATTGTATGTATGACAATTGATAGTTAGGAGATTTAGGCATAGATTTTCATGAACTTCTTAGAATCAGATCTCAAAGTATTGTGTAAAGGTTTTTAATCAATGATAGCTCATTTGAAAGCTAGGATCAATAGCTACATTCGATCAAAAGATCTTTGCAAAATGGGAATTAAGCTTAAGATTGCACGTGTGTCAAATCAAAGAAGACAAAAGACATTTTTAGACACGGTTCAACTTCTAAAGAGTAATGAAGTGTTTTATGACGTAATACTTGAAAATATTGAATCTTTCAGTTACTATATGATACAACTTCTTTTAGTCATTTTGCATAAGAATCCTGAGGATTCGTAACAAATTAGAGACAAAAGCAAAGCTGAACTTCTGATAGAAAAAGGTGGATGCTCAGAGAGAGTAAGTGATCACATTTCTTGCATGAAGTGATAATGCTTTAAGAGAGTTTTGATGAGCTAAGGATGATTGTAGAGGATTTCTAATATCATATTAGCTTAGTTCTTGTGGTGTTTCACACATCAACAGATATTATCCTTGTGCTAGTTTTGCAAAAATCACTAATGAAGCTTCAAAAAATGTTCTTGGATTGCTAAGTGGGAATACTGTTTACTGATGGTTTTGTGGGCCTATAGGACTTCTTACAAAGTGATAGTGGGATGCACTCCATTTAAATTGGCATATGTCTTTAGAAGTAATTGTACCTATGGAATTTTATGTTCCTAGTTGTGTACCTAAGAACCAACTTAGGGACTTGTGGAGAAAGAGACTATACCTCAATCCCCCTCAAGTGCATATAGTGGGGATTCACGCTTTAATTATCAATCCGATGAGTATACAAACCTAGCCGAGTGTATGAAGACATGCATTCAAATGACGATCAATGCAAATGAGTTACTCAAGGAGTGTAAACAAGGCAAAGACTAATCCAAACAAGCTTCAACTGTCAGTCATGGTGTCACGATACTTGGAACAACAGCCAACAATAAATTGAGCTTTTCTCTCAGCTCCGAACTCCAAACATAGCAAATAGCATATGCGTTTCGAATCTCTCAAGAAGACGCATCCAATGGTAGTATTTTCAATCAATTTTGACGCTTCTACTTCAAGTTATGAGCAAAATACTGAGTCACGGGAATGACCTTCCTACACTTCAGCACTTCGTACACTTCACACACACCTTAACTATAGCAAACAAACACTTTCATGGATAGACAACACTTCCTAACACTCTTTTCAAGCAACACACATGTATACAAGCTCATAAAGAAGATGATACAGAGAGGAGAAAACACAAATTCGAATTTCTGTGCTCTTGATTCTCACAATGGCAAAAAGTCTTTACAAAGAGTCACAAATTGACTTATATACTTGTGCCCTAAAAATGGTCTTTTCACACAAGAGACTGGCACTTTATTCACTAAAAGACTAATTTCCTACTAATTTACATGGGTAAGCTTCTAATCTTCTGTGGGGATGCATTTAGAGGACTCCTCTAGTGCATTTACATTGGAAAATATATTACAAGAATGGTTATAATACAAAAATAAGGTGTCCAAATCGGAAAAATTTTGGGGCCCTTCTTTTTCTCTGCCTTGTGCTCTTTTTGCTCTGCAACACTCTCCCCCTCTTCGTCTCTGTCGTCCCTTGACAGGCTTTATCTTCTCATTGGCTACTTGTTTAAGTCTTTTGAGTGCACGCATCCAGTGGTCGAAGAAGCAATAAGGACCGTCAGACAATTGGTTATCTTATCCGAGGTTTGTCCTTTGCTTCTGTCTTTGGCTTGCTTTAAGAGGTCTGAATACACGCACCCAATGGTCGGAGAAGCAATAAGGACCGTCAATGAATTTTTTATTTTATCCGATCTATGTCCTTTGCTTCTGTTTTGCCCCTTGGTATTCCGTATATCACATATCTGGGTTGCTGTATTCAGTTGGGTTGCCATGCACGCTACCAGTGACCTATGTCTTGCTTGTGGTACTCTGATTTTTCCTGGTTGCACACATGTGACCCTGTTGTATTGCTTTGGGCCTGTTTACTTTCTTTTCACCGCACGCTGTCAGCGGAAGGATTAGTACCTGCCAATTATCTTCTTGCACATCTTCATGGATACTTTCCTGGCCCTGGTCCCTCCTTCCATTTACGTGCATTTCCTTGATGCGTGCCCCTGCGGGGCTCTGTGCAGAGATAGGTGTTGCGCCCCTGCGGGGCTTCTTGCAGAGATATGTCTTCAAATATTACCTTTTTAGTGAAGCTTCTTTCGTTGTCTTCTTCTTTTCTTCTTTTCGCTTGATTCTCCCTAAACACTGCCCCCCTCCTGAACTCTGTCATCCCCGACAGGCTTTGACAGTTGACGGGAGTATGTTCTATATACTTTTTGCTCTGTTTCATTAAGCAGATTGGCTTCACGTATCATTAACTGCTTCCACTGTTCAGCTTTTACGCCATCATTAGGTGGCTGTCTGTGATCGGCGAAGAAGCTCAGTTCATATGCCACTAATCTAGCATTTAGGTTGGATGACATCTTCAAAAAGATTTCTGAATCGATTTCAAAAAATCCTGTGAAGAAAGCTTCTTCGAAGGTCTGCATATATGTGCTTGGCAAAAACATGAGTCTTGAATAATAAGCCATTATGGTAGGGCGGCTAGGCATAACAGACAAGTCAAAAACCAGAATATCTGTTCCCTGGTTAATGCCAATGAAATCTAAAAATGTGTATGCTGCATGTTTGAAGACCTTCAATACCGTAAGTATCATACTGAGTATTTTATTTTTCAGCTTGATAGTTAAATCTAGTACGGTAGCATAAGTCTGCAGCCAAAACTCGATTGTTTTTACCATGTAATCTTCTGTAGGTAAATAATTATGTGGTGGACTTGGAAGGAATTGATAGTTTAGCCATTGTTTATTGATTACACCGGTCTTTTGCATCTCCAAAAATTCGCGTGCTTCTCTGAGACGTGGCATTGGGCAAAAAGAAGGGTTTACTTGTAGTAAATATGGTGCTGCTTGCCAATGCACCCGTAGTGTAGGATTTCTCTCCAAAAATTTCCTTCTCCAAACAGGTTGTGCAGCTTCAAATTCTTCTTGAGTGTAAGCGAATGTGTCCTGTTTGAAGTTTAGCTGCCCGTCTGGATTTTTCTGTGTAATCTTCTTTATATATTGTCTTGTTTTCTCTTTCATCAGTCCGTAAGGAATGTTGAAAGGCTTCATAATCATATCCAAGTCTTTACCCTTGATCTTTGCTTCCTTCATGATTTTGATGACTTCATTTTCAAAATTTTCTGTCAACCGGGACACCAATAGTGCCTGTTCCTTCTGACCTATTTCTGCAGTGTATGGCATTGGATGATCATCATGTATGTCCGCCATCTGCTCGTGTATTGGAGAATTATAAATCGGGGGAGATAGAGGACATACCTCTACCTCGTCAGTAGGATTCTCTTTTGTTGGCTCTACTGGTGTCTCGATTGGCGCTTTCTGCTTTATCTGGATCTCTAATTGTGCTATGCACGCATTCTTCTCTTTCACTTCTTGTGTTGCTGCTCGTAGTGCTTCTTTTGCTGCAAGCAGTTCATTGCCAATTTCTGCTACATTGTCCATGTTTTCGCTGTAACTTGTTGCAAGTTTTCCATGGGTTGTATTCAACTGTTTTTTTAACTCATTTGTTTCTTGAATGTACTTACGTTCCCATTCTTCTCTCAATTCTTGCTCTTGTTTCAGCAAATCTGCAGATTTTGCTATCTGATCGCTTAACTCTTTCTGATCAATATCTGTTGTTTCTTGTTTTTTGATGGGTTGATCATATAGCAATGACTTCATTAATTATTTGTTTCTGTTTCGTAAAGTGTCATTCTCCTCCATGTATACCTTCAGTTGTGTTTCAAGCAGGTGACTCCTAGCTTTAATTCGCTCTTTGTCGGCCTCGCTGGCTTCATGTAATCTTTGTAAGTTCATTAGTTGTGCCTGGAGTTGACGATGTTGGGTCATCAATGTGTCACATTGTGTTTTTACCTCAAGTAACTCAGTTCCTTTGGCGGCAATCTCTTTTTGTGCCTGGATTAATTGTGCAGATAGTTGTTCACTCATAATTTGGAACTAATTCTTTTCCCTCATGGCTTTGTCGTAGTCTGCATTTGTATCCATCATCTGTTGTTGTGTATCCATGGCCGTTTGTATCATCTGCTTGACCACAGGTTTTAATTGTGTGACATCCACATTTAACCATGTTTTAAGAATACTCGGTTCTGCTCTTGTTGTCACATCTTTTCCTTGTGCTACGTGTAATGTAGTGTCATGGGGCTGCCTAATGTGGAGTTGTATCCTTGGCTCACCCTCCATGTGGTTGATTTTGCCTTGAGAAGTGTCATCCGGCACTTCAATTACAATTTTCTCTTCATTTTTGTGTAGTTCTGAATCTGTGTTTACTGGAGTTTGCATTTCTTCCTTGATAGGTTGCATTACTTCTTTATTCGATATGGTAGCTTCTTTGATACTAATCTTTGTTGTATCATTCAATTGAATGACATGATTTGGTTCCTTGGGTTCTTAGCTCTTGGTTTGTCCCTGTTGGTTGTCTGGCGTGACTTCAACTTGATTAATCTCTGTCCATTCTTCATCATGAGTTTCTGTCCTTATGTCTGTGTCCAAAGTATCTTTCTCAGGACTAGATTCTTCATTGGAACTCGAGTCTTCTAAGCCCAGTGCTTTGTATCTGGCTGCTTGTTCTGGGGTCTTTTCTTTACTTTGTTGTTGCTTCTCTTGACTTGCTTGTCTGTAATGATGACCTTGAACATTTAGATTTACTTGCCCTTGCATGTACTGATGTGTCTCTTCTAGGGCTGCGGAGAGGTCTCTCTTGATGATTGGTATTTGGGCCACAGGAATCTTCGGCAAAGTATGTGCCCTCTTTGATTGTGGTGTAGCATGGGCTTCTTCCTCTCTAAGGAACTTTGTACCCCTCATAGGTTTCTGTGAACTCGTTCCTACTTCTTCAACAGCGATAGCTGCTTTCTTTTTCTTGGGAACCATAGCGGACTTGGCATATTGGGCTAACCCCTCTGAGGTTGGCATCTCACGCAGGCAGTTTTTCATATCAAGTGCCTCATAGATGAGTAAGGTCAAAGCTGAACTGCCATTGAGAAACTTTTTCTGACCCCACTTCTTCTTGGCTTCAAACAAGCGGTCTTGAACATAAGGCATCATGTTTACTTTATTGCCGACTTGCCTCATAGCATGTGATAATAGTTGTACGACAATCTTTTGAGGTGCTGTGTATCTATGCATACTAGGAAAACAAAAGTGCTGATGCACTAAGCAGACAACATCTTCAATATCCGTTCTGTTGATATCCAAAAAGTATCTCTTTTTTGGGTCATGACATTCCTCCTTGACATTAGTGATTCCTTCTTGATTCCATCCAAAAGCTTTGTTGATTAACTCATGAGTGAATTGAATGGTTTTCCAGGAACCCACTTTGTCCAATACTCGTGCTTCAGGAACTAATATCTTATTCGCTGCCGGCTGGAGTGTGTTCATCATTTGTGTGCATCTTTGGAAATCTGGCAAATAAATAGGCAATTTTAGAAATGCCTTTATTCCTACTTGTGTCCAGACGTCCACCGAGGTAATCCTTGTATGATAGTCTTGAAGTCTTGTGACATAATAGGGAAGTAGTGATCCCTATCCATGATCTTTATGGTAGCCATGAAAATGAGGTCCGACACCGGTTGGTCATCCAGAAACCAATGGTCTCCTTCTTTTGTTATTGATTCTAATGGAAGAAGCTGGCCCTCTTCCTCTTGCGTAGCTTCGGAATTAGTAGATGCCATCTGCACTCAATATAGAGTATGAATTAGTGGCCATCTAGTATCAGAAATCCTCCTTCATTTGTCTTTCATAAGATTGACATTGCTCCAAGTGAATGGTCTCGTCCCTTCCCCGTGGGTGCGAGAAAGGGAATACGTGGGATTTTTTATATTTTTAGGTATTTTTATGTTTTTGTCTGAAAGAAAACAGAAAAGTGAGTTCATAGCCGAAGCGATTATTAATTTGTTTAGTAATTTCCTTTAAATTATGTACAAGTGCTCTCCTATTTCCCAAGAGGAAAATGTGCTTCACTATCCTGAAATAGAAGAATATTGTGCCAAATGCGTGGCCTTGTAATGTGGCCCTATCATGCATACTTTGGATTTTGGTAACTCCAAATGCGTGCAACTCGAATTATTTGGCAGATGTATACAACTTGCTTTGCCTTTCGGCGTCCAAATCTGCTTTACTTTTTTGGGAGAAATCGTGTTCCCAACCCTCCTGGTGATTGTGATGCTTCTCATCTGGTGCTTCTGCTTTGTCTGCTTTTTGAATCTTGTAATGAAAAGTGAATTGTATGTAGACTCCAACTCTCTCCTGTAGCAGTTTATCTTTGGTTGTCTTGTCTTTAGACCATCCTGATTCTCCTTATGCAATGGTTCATCCTTTCTGGTGATTGTCCTTTGAGTACATGACTTGGGAATCCATATTTGGGTTCGGTCCGACTGGGCGGCTATCACCTTCTTCGGAATCCATACTTTAGCAATTCTTTGTGTAACTGAATATCCAGAGCGATTTCCATATTGGTTCTGTGGGTTCTTCTGTTGTAGCAAGTAGTTCTTCTGTTGAAGATATGCATCCATTTGGTCCTTCCTTATCCAAGCTTGTCGAGTGTAAGGAATGGGGTATATTCTAATAGGTGCAGACTTGGGATTATTCAGAGAACTAGTCTCTCTTGTGCATGGTTCTTCGCTAAGGCTGTTTTCAGATAGAATGACACTCTTATGACTTGCTAGATTAGAAGGTGGTCTGCAAACAGGATTCGGTGTGTCCTCACATGAAGTACTTGATGAAGGGGTATCCATAGTGCTAGTGAACGTACATGCATCACTGTGTTCATTTGAGTGGGTTTTTAGCTCTATACTTGCAGCTTTGATTGGTCGTTCGTCTAGCATGCTGAATACTTCACGATGTCCTATCTTGGCTGAGATGTATCCTAAGGCCAATTGGATAGTCACTTCATATTCATATATCTAGTCTTGACCTAGCACTATGTCTTCGAGTAAGTCCTGATCATGACATACTAAGAGCTTCTGTTCCATAGTGTTGTTTCCAATATGTAGAGGTAAGGTTACTTCACCCATACATTGAGAAATTGTTCCCCCTATTCCTATCAACTGTGCCTTTGATGGACGTAGTTCCTCCTGGAGTTTTTGAGTCAATGAAAGTTTGATACAACTTATGGTGGCTCCTGTGTCAATGAGAGCATCCACTACGTGGTATTCCTTTTTTTCGGCTCCCAAATTCAAATATGGTTGTGTCCTCTATTGACCTAGGTTTTCAGTGGCTCTAAAATTAGCCATTGGGATGAGTTCTTCTCCTATTCGATATCTCTCATCTCTCTCTCTCATCCACTCTTTTCGTTTCTTGATTCGTTCTAGTGCTTCCTGTCTCGCTTCTTCTCATATCCTTTCCTCCTCGATGGGTCTATTCTTACCCTTGATTAATCGTGACATTGTTTCTTCAGTCAATGGTTCTAGATATTTTTTCACTCGACACCCACTGATATAGTTTGGTAGTACTTCTCCATCTAGGGTTGCTAGACTGATGGCTCCACTCGTAGAGATACGATTGATGATCAACGTGCCATATCCTCTCTTCTGCAACTTCTTAGCGTGTTGTTTCAGAGTATATACCAAAACTAAATCTCCTTCCTTCAAATTTTTATCTTTAATATGAGCATCAAAGTAGGCTTTCTGTCACCTTTTAGCAGCATAAATCCCTGCTACAGCTTGTAATCTAGTTTCATGTAACTTCTCTATTTTATCCAATTGAGCTGATAGTTCATGTCCCGTCCACTCGTAAGTTGTTGCTACTCTGAGAGTGGGAATTAAGAAATCAATTGGCAAAATAGCATTCTGTCCATACACTAGGTTAAAAGGCGTAGTTCCTATGGCTGTTTTGTAGGCTACTCAAAATGCCCATAAAGCATGGTGTAATTGTTTATCCCAGTCAGATCGACCATTGTTCACAATTTTTGTGAGAACTGTGCACATGATTTTATTTGAACTTTCGGCCTGTCCATTGGCTTGTGGGTGATAAGGGGCTGATTTCTTATGAATTACCAAGAATTCATTCAGTAAGGCTTCTATAACTTCATTCACAAAGTGCGTACCTCTATCACTCACAATTTCTATCGGTAGTCCAAATCTAGTGAAAACGTTCTCGAAAAGAAACTTGGCCGTAGTCCTTGCATCGTTTTTCTTGGTAGCTTTGGCTTCAACCCATTTGGTCAGATAGTCTGTGGCTACAATTATGTATTCGGCATGGGATCCTTTAGCTGGGGGGCTAATAGGTCCTATGAAGTCTATTCCCCATTTAGTAAAAGCTCTGGCACTCATCATGGGTTTTAGTGGCATTTCATCCCTTCTAATTGGATATTTCGTTCGTTGACATGTATCACATCGTTGAACATATGTGGCTGCATCCTGATGTAGAGTTGGCCACCACATACCCGCAAAGAGAATCATTTTTGCTGTTTTATCTACAGAGAAATGTCCTCCTGCAGCTCCTGTATGTGCCATCTCTAAAACAGCAAGATACTCATCTTCATGAATGCACATTCGCAAATGATTATCTCTTCCTCGTTTGAAGAGTTGTTTTCCAATAAGAGCATAGTCCTTGCTTTGTTCAACAAGTGCTCGTTTGCTTGCTAGAGTGGCTCCTTCTGGGTACTCTTGGGTCTTTAAGAACTTCACCAGAGGCATGCTCCATCTTGGTGCTACAGTGGAGTAGCATAGAGTGGAGTTCTCTTCTGGATTCGGTTCTTGACAGGTTGGGCAGGCTGATACATAGTTATGCGTATCCCTCTGCATGGTTGGCCAATATATGCCCAATCTCCTTAGTGTTTGTCATGTTCCGTTCGCATTTAGATGAGTTTTCCATTGATTTACATGTGCTTTCTGAAGCCACATTTCTTGTTCCTCTTCTTCTACGCATCTCATGAGTAATCCATTTGAGTCTTGGTGATACAAACTTCCAGCAATGATATGAAGGTTTTTAGTCTTCCATAGGTCTTGAGTTCGGTTTGGTGTGATTCCATCTTTAGGTCCATGTGTGAGCATAGGGATCAACTTTTCTGCCCATTGGGGACATACCTCGAGATTAAAAAGGTACGTATCTGGCAGATCATCGGGTACTCCTATGGGTGGCTCCCCATGTGTCATCCTTGATAAGTGATCTGCTCTTATGTGGGTAGTCCCTTTCTTTACTACTACCTCAAAATCAAATTCCATCAACAATAAAAACCATCGTACTAGTCGTCCTGTATTACAAGGCTTATTGACTAAGTACAATAGGGCTTGATGATCAATGAAGAATTTGAATTTGTTTGCCAATAAGTAGTGTCGAAACTTCTTTACTGCATACACCATTCCTAGGCCTTCTCTTTCAGTCGTGGTATAATTGCGCTCTGCTTGATTCAATTGTCTACTGGCATAGGCTATAGGGTGATCTAACTTTCCTGTATCTGCAGGTTGAGCTAAGATGCAACCAATGGAAAACTTGGAAGCATCTACGTGGATATGAAATGGTTTGTTCCAATTACGTACTCGAAGGATTGGTGCTGAACTCAATCGACTCTTTAATTCATTAAAGGATTTTTCACATTCTTCAGTCCAGTTAAATTGCGTCAATAATGCATAAAGACGTCTAGCAATTATGGCATACATATGTATAAATCTTCGGTAGTATCCACAATGTCCCATAAATGCTTCTTTAGTAGTCTTTGGTCTCGGTAAATCCAAAATTACTTTGATTTTGTCTTCATCAGTTGAAATTCCATTTTTAGAGACAATATGTCCTAATATCTTTCCTTGTCGAACCATGAAGACAAATTTTTCTAGGTTGAGGCATACTCTATATTGTCGACATTTGGCAAAGATCTTTTCTAGTTCAGGGATATGCTCTGATCGTATAGCTGAATAAGTGTTGGAGCAAGTCTATGACAAGCCTAAGTATTGGCTTGAGTCCCACAAAGTCATAAAAGAAGCTTTAAAAAGAAGACTATGTAAAGTTCACTTGTGAACTACCTCTTGTAATTTTTTGAAGAGTTTACTTAATGTAAAAGTAAGAGAATCTTAAGTGGTTGAGTCCACATGATCAAAAAGGGAAAGAGGAGCCACGAATTCGTGATTTGTGGTAGGTAGAGAATGAAATCAATCATTGATTGATTGGAGAGTGATTGAGGGAAGTTAGCCTCCCAAACTCAACTATAAATAGATGGCAGTTTTAGTCGTGGTTAGAGAGACCTATGTGAAGACCTCCAAGAGCTGAGCTTTATGCCATATCAAGGTGTGATTACAAGGCACACATATGTATCAGTAAGTCCATTGTATTGTACAAGCAATATACTTTCATTTTCATGATCATTTGGGTTCATATTTCCATGTTTTTGTGAAGTGTACTACTCACTGCCATTACTCTCAGTTTTCTCAATCAGATTGCATAGATGTTTTCTCTGAGCTTGGTACATCATTTTCAGTGATTTAACTTGCTAAAGTAAGCTCTATAAGTCTACTGTATGCTCACAAATTTTCATGTCATTTGGATGTTGCAATCTTCAGTTATGTTCATTTGAAGTCAACAAGGTCTGTTCATCTTCACTTCTCTGTCAGGTACCCGATTTTTTACTCACCTTGTCAGAGCCATTTCTCAGTGGTTACTTATCCAAATTCAGTGATTTAAAGCTTCTTGGATTCAACTTACTGTCTAGTATGACCATACAAATTTTCATAATCATTGCATTCCTACAGTTTGAGTTATGTTGATTTTTTTGCTCACTGGTCTCAAACTGTAGCAGCCCGTGAAAATTGGGATGATATCATCACTTGTTAAAACTCATTCTCAGTGTGTGGTTCATTATTTTTTATGAGATTACTCTTGAAAGTTATCTCTTTAAGTTGTCTAGACTTCCCCAAGAGGAATTAAGTTAATTGCTGCTGTGCTCAGAGAATTATGCAAAACGCTGGACAGGTGTATGAACCAAGAATAGCAAGTTTTCACCTCTGAGCTAACTCCAACTTATCTGTTTTGATCTATCTTTTTGAGAGTGATCTTCCAAGGTACATAGGGTGTCTAATACATCCATTGGCAAGCTAAAAGGGCCCACCATATACTCCTGGAGTTCAATTGGCTGGTGTAGATCAAGGATTTTGCAACTCCTCTTCATATTCAAGCACATACCTATCCATCTCTTCACAATAAGTACATAAATCATCCACGTATACTCATACTCTTTCTCAAGAACTCTTTGAATACATGGCACATCAATCTTTGGAAAGTGGTTGGGGCATTGGTTAGGCCAAAAGGCATAACCCTAAAGGCGTATACTCCCCATTCAGTTGCAAAGGCTGTTTTATGCTGGTCCTCAGGAGCAATGGCTACCTGATTATAGCCTGAAAAGCTGTCCAAAAAACTATAAACTTCCTTCCCTGCCACTCTTTCCAAAAGATGATCCGTGATGGGTAATGGGTAACTATCCCTTATGGTAGCGGCGTTTACTTTTTTTAGATTTATGCATACTCTTAACTTACCATTCTTTTTTGGTACAACCACCAAAGGTGATACCCATTCCGTGTGTTCAATCTCATATATGAATCCAGCATCTAACAACTTATCTATCTCTTCCTTTATCTTTGCTGAGTATACATCATTGTATGTGTATGGTCTTTGTTTAGAAGGTTTGGCTTCGGATGTCATAGGGATTCTATGAGCACATATAGATGGATCTACTCCTTTCAAGTCCTTGTAGGTCCAGGCAAAGACATCCCGATATTCCCTTATGAGTCTTATTAATTCTTGTTCTTCCTCCATTGAGACATCCTGTCCTATAAAAGTGCCTCGTTCTTCTCCTTCCTCTAAGGTTACTACTATTTTCTTGGTCTGTGTTGTGTTGTCATACACTATTCCTGGCTGTGCTTCTCGTTTTGGCATTTGAATAGCAATTCTTCTTTCTTCTACTTCATATTTTCTGAAGTGGGCGGGCACTTCAAATTGGTCTTAAGGCTTATTTTCTTCATCAATTTTTGCTTTTTCTAATCCAAGCTCCTCTTCCTGTGTTCGTTCTTGATTTATTTCATTAGCTATGACACTTACTTCTTGAGTTTCATTTTATGTTTCCATGTGTTCTTGCTCCATTTCAATGCTCTCATAGTCTTCCTTCCATTCCTTTTCTATGACTTCTCCTTCTTCAGCCTCCTGAAGGACTACCACATATAGACTAACGTCATATCCTTCCTCATCAATGCATTCATTCATGGTTATCACTTCTTCGTTTACACACACATCGAGGGTAGCTAAAATCTCCATCCAACCATGAGGTTCAATTTCTTCATCTAAGAATATTTGAGGCATATAGGCTGGATCTTGTACTGATCTAGCAACTCCTTGCTTTTGCTGCCATCCTTTCCTCCTATCTTCTTCCTTTTTCGCAGTTTGGCATATCCATAGATGAGTGTCTTCATTCATCCACGATTGGCCACTTGAACCTATACTATGAATCGACTGATTATCTTCCTCCTTATGAATCTGATTCCATTGTAAGGGGGGAACATCTTGATATGTGTATGTGTGGAGATTTATTCTTGTGGTGGTTCCTTCATGCTGTAAGTATACTGCGTCTTTTCCCCAATCTTGCACTACCTTTAGTTTTCTCATGAAAGGTCTTCCAAGTATCATTTCATAATTGCTTGGCCTTTCAAATTGACATATCGCTAATGTGTGCTCGAATTCAACTCCACAAGTGGTGAAAACTACTCGTTCCAATATCCCCAAGGGTCGTTCAGTGTGTCCATCTGCCATTTGTATCTTCATGCGTGTTGGTCTTAGAGCTGGTTTTCCCCATTTCTCCCACATTTCTTTAGTTGCTATTCCTCCAGCTCCTGTATCTAAAATGGGTTTGGTGGTGTAACCCCTATAGGTAATTGGAAGGCACGTGTTTCCTTCATCTCCCTCACTAAAATCTCCAACCTTATCGACTGGGATTTTTACTGTGTTTACTTCATCAGACATCTCCTTCTCTTCCGCCTTGATCTCCAATTGACTGGTTAATCTCTCCTTCAAATGTGGTTTGACCTTCAACAGATCTTCCAATGTCATTTCTGAATCGTTGAGTAAAGGTAGAGTTTACGAAGGTGCCATGGCAGCTGCAACTGCTTCTCTCTCCTCATCTGTGTTCAGCAGGCAGCAGCTGAAGCCTGCTGCCAATGAGCTCTCTCGCAAGGTCGGAGCTGGTGAGGCCCACGTTCAAATGAGAACTTCCTCTAAGAATTTTGCACCCTCGGGCAGCATTTGGTATGGACCTGAAATTTTTTCCTCAGATCAAGGGTGAAGTCACGACCACTAGTGGATGTAGTTGCAGAGGTGGAATGTTGCAGAGAGTGGACTCTTTCGTTCTCTCTCTCCCTCTCTCTCTACTCTATGGTGAATAGAGAGGGTGGGAGTGGGCACACGTAGCTTCTGGATATGGCGCAGATCACCAACAGAATTCTGGAAAGCTCGATCTGGCAAAGCATGAACACCGTTGATAGGAAATGATGGATTTCGATAAAGAAACATCGTGTGATACAAGCTGCTGTTGCGGGATTCCCATCCTCAGAGACTTCGACCCCGCAAAAGCCATTTGAGTGCAGCTAAAGAGCGTGCAGTGGTTCTTAACTAGCAAGCAGACGTAACAACGATGAAGCTCATCCGGGAAAAATCAAGCTTCGCTATGGATACCTCATGACCATAGCTTCCCCATCCCCGACCCCGTCCTAGAAGGATTCTCTCTCTCTCTCTCTCTCTCTCTCTCTCTCTCTCTCTTTCTCTCTCTCTCTCTTTCTCTCTCTCTCTATCTCTCTCTCTCTCTCTCTCTCTCTCTCTCTCTCTCTCTCTCTCTCTCTCTTTCTTACGACGAGTTGGTGCCTCCACGTTGTGATACAAGAGGATGGTTCCAGACCAGAATGGAGAAGGATTCTAAGAAGGATTCTCTGCTTGCTGTTGTTTTTCCTGAGTTGGTCTTATGTTGTTCTTGGAGCTAGAATTGTGAAGGCTTCTGAGGAGGTCAGGAGCTCCAACCCGACAATTGTATGGGAGGATGAGGACAACTTCTGGACCCACATGGTTGCCGATGGCTACCAACTAAAGCCGCCAATGGCAGCATTGTTCTAATAAAATGAACACTCAACGAGAGAGAACTATGTGCATGACAGAGAAACATCCGTTGAGAGAGAATCATCCGCTTCTTTTAAGAAGATTGAGCAGGTCTTACATAGTTGCCAAGGTACTTGACACTCCAGTGTTGTGTTTGAAGACATATGCAGAATAATGCTCAATAGAGTTTGTAAATACTTTCAAAATGTGAGATGAACCACCAACTCCATATAGATGACTGTAACGGTGACACAAAATAGTGTCAAAGTGTTGATAATGAAAGAAAGAGTGTTAAGAAACATTTTCAAAATCTGAGATGCAATCTTAATGAATGACAATGATCACCAAACTGAGCACTGAGTATTAAAATGCAAGGGTGGGAGGGAGGGAAAATGGGGGTAAAGGGTGATAAATAAGAAGGGGTGGGAGGGTGGGCAAATGGGCAAAATGAGACCCAAAGAGCACAAAACTGATGGAAAAAGCTTTTTGCAATAAGGAGAAAGCAAGACCACCGATGCTCAAGCACCACCACCACCAAAATGACCGCCAAGCGCATCACCAAGACCTCCACCTAGCTCTCTGATACCATGTAGAGAGTAGGCATGCGGAAGCAAAATGAAAAGTAAAGTACTCCCAAAAAACAAAGAATGTGTGAGACACAAAATGAGTAGACCATGAAATGGGTAAACTCATGTGGATTAGAAATGAGCTTGCCAAGAGCATGGAGTAGGCTGCTCAAGCTTCTAACCAAGTACAAATGAGGGGAGAGGCCCTCTTTATATAGATTTGGGAGGGGCTCGCAAAAGTACATCATATGTGGGATAAGACTCCTGAAAGGAGAATGAATACAACTGGTAGAAGCACATGGCCAGGTACCCAAATACAAAGGAAATACAATATAAAACGGAAATAGACTAGAAATGGAGTGCCTCCTGGATACAAAATGGAGATGCACTCATGCGAATACAAATGTAGATGAAGTAGGAGCAATCATGTCGTCAACACTTGTCACCTTTACCTTCATGCACATCACTCGTTCACGATCTTCATATCATCCTTGCATCTCTGTGGATTGACAATTAAGGAGGTGAAGCTCCACGGTGTGATAATCATCCTTGTCTAGAGAAACACCAAATTTGGCACTACTGCCAGGGATGTGCTCAAGGATGAACATGTGATGGTAAGAGTGTTAGAAGAAAGGTGTTGGAAGGTACATAGTTAGAGTTTTTGTAGTAATTTGTTGTTGTTTTTGTGTTGTTTTTGCTTCATTCCACTTCAAGATTTTCTAAAGCAAATCAGTAGGAGTGGAAAGTACATCCTTGCACCTCGCAAGAGCCACAAAGGATTTGTAAAAATTCAACATTTTTGGTTCCATCACGACTGGCTAGGATCATTGCGATAGGGTGTTCCCATCATGATTGGATAGGACCATCGTGACAAGGTGGTCCCATCAGGATTGGCTAGGACAATCACGACATATTAACATCATTGCGACACCTTAGCCCATTGCCATTGAACCATCACGACACCTTGAATCATCACAACTGCCCCAAATCATTGCAATTGGCTTACACCATCACAAAAACTTGGTCCATGGCAACTCACCTCTCACCATTGCGATTGGCTCATGCCAACACGATGGTCCGAGGCCGATCATCAGTAGAGTCTCCTTAATTGGTAGAAATTAGAATGTACAAAGATAAGTAACCCATTAGGGCTATATGCATATATACAAGACGACGGAAAAAACTTCCTAAAGAGGGAAAAAGGTGCCCCGATCATCCTAGTGTGTTCACACACATGGCTACCTAAATATATCAACAAATCCCTCTAGGAGTGATGCGGTGAACAAGGAGCTGGCACTCATGTATGAGGAAGTTCCAAGCTATGTGGAATCAATCCACAAAAGGAAGTAAGCCCAAAGCTTTGCGGAAAGCTTCAAACTTCTCCCTCGGTAGAGCCTTCGTCAAAAGGTATGCAATGTTCTCATGTATTGGCACATATGCCAAATTGATCTCTCCAGCAGAGAACCTCTCCCTGACATGATGATAGTGCACCTCAATGTGGTTAGTGTGAGCATGGAACACACGGTTCCTTGCAACTACCAATGCGCTCTAAGTGTTAATGAAGATGGTGGTGGAAGAAGACTCACCAACACCCAAATTAGCCATAAGGTTTCTAAGCCACACACACTCAACAGTCATTGTGAAAGCTTCCCTATACTCAGCCTCACAACTAGAAGTGGCCAGAGTAGGCTACTTTTTGCTCAACAAAGATATACATGAGCTACCAAGCATGAAGCAAAATGCATTAGTGGACACATGAGTGTCATAGCAAATAGCCCAATCAGAGTCATAAAAAGCATGTAAATCTAGTGGTATTGATCCTTCCTTCGGATAAAACAGTCCAAGTAGTTGAGTACTGTCAAGTAGCGAAAGATGCACTTAACCACATTGTTGGGGGATTCTTGTGCAGAAAGGGACTTGAGTGTCTGTAGGAGAAGGAAGAAGGGTAAGAAGAAAGATAGAGACTCTGCAAGCTTCTGTAGATTGATTACAAAGAGAGAAGTACAATAATGATGTACAACACAATCCAAATAATCTCTGTGCGAAATCCCAAAGAGTGCACAATCAACAAAGTTATAGAATACCCAAGGTTCTTTTTGCCGCTGACCTTCTCTGCACCAAACCTCCACCTTCTCTAAGAGCTTGCACTTGTGCACACCTTGCACTCATGCTTCCAATAGGGGGAGGGATGGACACCTTATGTCGACGCTCACATAGCTTCAATGGGACCTTGTGACATTTGATTGCATTACTTAACACTCCTCTACACACACCTAAGTCCTTCTTGCACACTTGCACCTGCTTCTCTGTGTCGCACACTCACTGTATTTCTCTTGCTCTTCTCTCTTCCAGTGTAGACTATGCTCACCTTGCTAAGTCTAACCAAGAATAAGCTAGTTGCAAGGTGTTCATGACTTGTGTGTAGTGCTGGAAGTCAAGTTTGCATATTGGTAATTCAAAGTACTTGTGAATGCCTGCTTTCTTCATAATGTCCACCGTTGATGGAAGTTCATGCACTACCTTGAAGTCTTGGGACATGATTGGGAACTGATGGTCAGTATCCATGATTTTAATCGTGAGTAGGAACAAGTAGTCCCCTGCCGGTTGATCTTCTCTAAACCACTGATGTTTTGCTTTAGTCACGTTTTGTAGAGGAAATTCTAGCATTTCTTCTTGAATGGTCGTTTCAGAGTCCTCAGAAGCCATTTGCACTTGTAATGAAAAGAGTATTAGCTTCCTTTAGAAGACATGTCTTTGGTGATGTGTGTTGTAGTGACATTTCGTTCGTTTCGTCACTCCGTTCCCCTTGCTTATATAAGTAAGATCTCTTACCACATATTTTTTCATTTTCACTCCTGAAAGAAAACAAGAATTAGTGTAGCCAAAGCACTTATTTATTTACATAGTAGGTCCATTCCTATGGAAGTAGAATCTATGACCTATTCCCAAGTGGGAAATGTGCACCACTACTTTTGCTACACACATCATGTGCCGAATGCATGGCCTCATAATGTGGTCGTGTCATGCATACTTTAGGTGCATTCGATGTTTCATGTGTGCAAACAGAATCCTTTTGGTTATGTTGTTCCGGTCCTTGCTGCTTCTTGGGTCTCCATATCCATTTTGTAGTTGAAGTGTAAGACTTCATCTTCTCTTGGTTTTTTCGTGCTCTCAGTTTAGTCTCTTTCTCTTTTGAAGGTTGATTGGTCGGGGTCCTACTTTTTCGATGCCATTGGTTAGTCTTGTTTGGCTTTATGGTCTTGTTTTGTCGATGTAATGTTTCTTCTTGCTTGTTTATCTCTTTACTTTCCATCTGTCTGACCTTCTTTGGAATCCATATGTGTTGCCATGTTTTTTGGGCTTCGACTAATGACTTACCATACTCTCAGAAGACTTTTTGGTCCTGCTTAATGAAGAGGATCCTTTGTTATTTGTTGTCTCCTTCAGATGAGTGATCGGTATTGGTATTGACTTTGCTACTTCCTTCACTCGATCCTTGGGAACCCATTTCAGATTAGCACCTCCTGATTGCGATAATCTGATAGTGGACTTCCATGCTGATGATCTTTCTTTGTTGTTTTCTCCACTAGTGCATTGGTATTTGTAGTCCTTTCTTTCATCGTACTTTATTTTGTTTGGTTTTTGATGGAGTCAGTTGCTACTTCCTCTTCTAGTGTTCGTTGCTCCCGCTTGGTGATGTCCTTCCTATGAGAGGGTCTCTCTTCTAATAGACTAAAGATTTCCTTGTGCCCTATTTTGGCTGATATGTATCCTTGAGCTAGGTGAATGCTTACTTCATTTTCAATGATCCAGTCTTGTCCTAGGATCAGATTTTCTATCAAATCCTTGTCTTTACACACTAGAACTCATTGTTACATAGTGGAATTTCCTAGGTGGAGGGATATTATAGCTTCTCCAATGCATTCCATGACTTGACCTCCAACACCTATCATGTGTGCTTTAGTAGGTGTTATGGTTGTTTGTAGATGCGCGATGACAGAGTTTGGACAATCCTAACTCCTCACCCAAGTTATCTTCTATGTCAATGCACATCCGCACACACTCTTCTATGGATCTAGGCTCTTTCAAGTACACATATGATCTTAAATTTATGCTTAGTAAGTCATCTAAAAACAAAGCCACTTGTTTGGCCGGTGTGGGTAATTGTGGAATAGGGAATCTTTCTAAGTATTGTCTGAACCATCTTCCTGCAAGTCTCACTATCTCTTGGGGTGTCTGCTTGAAGCTGTGGATCAAGGATGATGTGTTATGTCTATTGCAGAATTCCTCTACTATTCGCAGCGAAAAGTGTAGAAGACCTTCTCAGGATCAAGACTTTTGCCAATAGCTGAACCTTCAAATGAAAACTGGTACCAATTGAAAAATGCAATCAGCTTGAAACTTTGGTCACTCAAACTAGGCACTATAGAGCTTCCAAATGAGCTATGAAACACTCCATTTGGAGTAGTTTTGGGTTGGCAACTCTTTGCCTCAAAATAGGCTACATGTCCACTCAGTTAAGTTGAAAATTGGACTTCTAAAAACTAAATAACTCACAGAGCATAAAGAATTTGATAAAATTGTTCTAGGTCGAGGAAGTGCTTGAGATAAGCTTTCCAACCAATGTTTAAACTCTAAAATTGGATACATATATTGAGAGAGATAACTCTCACAAGTAGACTACCCAGAAATTGGTATGCGGCTGGACATACTCTATGAGAATGAAGAGAAAAAAATGACTCAAACCAAATGAACTAGCTACAAGGGGACTTCCACACCTTCTTCCTCTATTCTCGAGTGTCCTTCCTTTTCTTGTTTATAGCCAAGTGACCAAAAACTCTCATGATGAGTTTGAGAGCTCTTCTCCATAACTCTTCCACTACTTTGAGTAGCCACTCCTCTTCCAGTTCAGATTTTTTGGATTTGATTCTCTTTTGATCTCCACTACTTGCTGAAGTAAATGCTTCTATTTTTCATTTTTGTATTTTCCTTCCATTTGAGGGAAATCCTTTTTGCAAAAATATTTACGACCTTACTTCTTTATTTTTAACACTCCCCCTCAAGCTCACATGTGAGCTTGCACCTTCAACCATATCCTGCAAGTTGATTTCATCCTTGAACCTCTTTAGCTTAGAAGCATCTAGGGACTTTGTAAACATGTCTGCAACCTGGTCATTAGTTCCAATGAACTTTATATCCACATCCTTGCTCAAAACTTTTTCTCGAACATAATGATAATGCACTTCTATGTGCTTACTTCATGCATGAAACATTGGATTGTTTGTCAAGTGAATGCTTGACATGTTGTCACCATAAATTGGAATGCCTCTTCTATCTTGCATCCAACTGATCTAGCTGATCTCGAAGCTCCTTGGTCCTCAATGTATACTCATTAATACTTTGGTTTGAGCTTTTCTTCATGTTGTTGAGATCGTTCTTGAGTTGCACCCTCTGAGACCTTCTTGAGGTAGCATACACCTTCTCCAATGCTTCCCAAACTTCCTTGGCTGTTTCTAAGCTCTGCACATGACCAATCATAGTAACTTGTGAGATGAGGAACATCACCCTTCGATTCCTCTCTTCCCAATCAGCAAATTGTCTCCTTTGTGCCGAAGTAATGTTGGGATCTTGAAGGTCCACCAGTTGTGGATCATCTCCAGTAACTAGACTCCATAAACCTTTAGCTTTAAAGTAATTTGTCATTCTATACCTCCAACACTGAAAATTATCTTTGCCTAACTTCTCAACTTGTTGTCCTAAATCAGCCATTGAAAACTTCCAAGATTGAAGTTTACCTCAAATATGTTGTGGAGCTCTTCCTTGACTTTACAAAGCTCCCCCTTAATTTGTAGCTTCTTCTTTGCTTCAATTCAGTTCCAATGCTTTGCCTCTTCAAAATCCAATGCTCTGATACCAATTTTTGGAGAATTCCTCTCCTATTTGTAGTGGAAAGTGTAGAAGATCTTCTCAGGATCAAGAATTTTACCAACAGTTGAACCTTCAAATGAAAACTGGTACCAATTGAAAAATGCAATGAACTTGAAACTTTGGTCACTCAAACTAGACCGTTAGAGCTTTCAATGAGCTATCAAACTCAATTTGGAGTAGTTTTGGGTTGGCAACTCTTTGCCCCAAAACAGGCTACCTGTCCATTCAGTTTAGTTGAAAATTAGACTTCACTAAAAACTAAATAACTCATAGAGCATAAAGAATTTGTTAAAATTGTTCTAGATAGAGGAAGTACTCGGGACAAGCTTTCCAACGAATGTTTAAACTCTAAAATTGGATACATACATTGAGAGATATAACTCTCACAAGTTATGAAAACCATCATTTTTAGTCAGAATCGCGTTTTTTGGCAGCAAATTCATTTTTCTAAACTTCGAGCGATGGCAAGCTCTATATGTGCAAAAAATCATGAAAACACGGGCGCTTGCTCTCCCTTGCACTTTTGAACTCCTTCTCTCACAATAATGCATGAACAATGGTATGAAAATGGTGAAAATGCACTAAAAACAAGAAATTTCTATGAAGATGAAGATGGATGAAGATGGTGATGATGATGATGATGAAGATGACGAAGAAAAATCAGAAAATGAAGAGAAATGATAGTTCTTTTACCTTCCAACGTCCCAATTCTACGATCTTACCATCACAATGCTCGTCCTCGAAGCTCTCTCCCCAGCAATGATGCCAAAATTTGGTGTAGCTCAAGCATAAGCATGACCTCTTTTACTTGTCAATCCACAGAGACGTGAGGACTGGTATGAAGACCACGAGCGAGTGAAGGCACAAGTGCATGAGTGAAAGCACACAAGCATGCACAAACATACACACACACATGCACACGATAAGAGCAAAGATAGGAACAATGGAAAGCTTTGATTACACAAGAGCTCTTCAAAAGTTCAAATCTACAACAAGCTAACCTCAAAAATGAGCTCTCTAGCTCTTTTTATAGTTCTTTGACTAGTTTTGGCCTTGTCCAGACCTGGTGTCCAGCCTAGTTAAAAATTAGTTTCTAGGGCTTATTTGAGGGCTCAAACGAAGACCAAAATTATGAAAATTGGTAGGTAGCTACTTCTAATACTCTTCAAGCTCTAGGACTCCTCGGCTTGAAGAAAATGGAGTTGCAAAAGTGTGAAATGGTGTTTACAATGGTTTTTAGTGATAAAAATCACTATTTTTATAGGGATTTCTTCTGAAAATTTGACATACACTTCTTGGAGCTCCCTATGTGCTCCTTCTTCTTATGTGCCCACTTCTCTGATGCACTTATTATGCTTGTCCTTGACCTTGAGCTTCAACAGTACTGTTTCTAGTATCTTCCCCGTTGTGGATATGGATGTGGATAATTCTGCCTAACAGCTTGTTTGTCATATGAGAAATCTTGTGCGGTGTATTTGGTATATCTCCTTTTTATGGTGCAATATTGGTTGTTGGGGTTCACTTGGGGTTGAGCCATGATTGAACACACATTAGCCATATGGTCCCCTTCACAGGTATAGCATCATTTTACTCAGGAAAATCGAGGTATTTGTTTGCTAGAGACTCCTAACTTCTGAGTTATCTTCTCTACAAGTTCCTCAATAGATCTGGATGGCTTTGAATTGAGGCTAGTAGAGCTATTTGAATCTTTTTATATTTTTGAAAGCTCTAATTCCTCTCGAGATTATCCTCAATATCCATGCACATGTGTACACACTCTTCTATGGATCTAGGGTCCTTTAGATACACATAGGATCTCAATTTGGTACTTAACAATCCATCTAAGAATAAAGCCACTTGTTTGGCGGTTGTGGGTAACTCGGGCACAGGGCATCTCTCTAGGTATTGTCGAAATCTTCTTCCTGTCTCACTGTCTCTTGAGGTGTTTGTTTAAAACAATGGATCAATGAGGAAGTGTTGTGCCTTATGCCACTCTTTGAAAATTCTGTGACAAAGGCTTCTAGCAATTGATATATGTTTCTACTTTGCCTCTGTTGTAGTGGTTGAAACCACGTTAAGGCCATTTTCTCCATATTTAGACCAAAAGTGTTGTATTGCGTGAACAAGTCATCAACTTGCTCAGCTCTCAAGGCTTGCCTAAATTCTACCACATGATCATACGGGTCTCTAGCGCCATCGAAGCAGTTCTTCATGGACTTAACCAATTGTGTAGGCCTCAAGGTCCTAGTGTGTTCTCTAGGCCTTGGCAAAGGGAATTCATCTGCATTTCTTTGATTCCTTTGGTCCCTATGTCTCTCATTTTCCATTATATCCATCTCTGTTCTTGTTCTTTCTCTTTCGAGTGGGTTAACAAAGCTTACTTCAGCTCACAGAATTTTAGTGCATTTTTGTAAGGCTTTTGTAATGATGTAGGTAAAAGATCTCAAAATATGCCACTTTTTAGCCCAAAATTTCAAAAAAAAATTACCTCTTCAATTTTTGCCAAAAATTATATCTATTGCGATAGACAATGGTTGTCGTGCATGGTCGTCAGTCGTGATTCACGGTTGTTTATCGCAATAGACAGGTTCTATCGTCTATTGTGGGCTAATATTGGAACATTAAATTACTTCTTGGGAATAGAGATAATCTTTGCACACAATGGCATCTTCTTGATTCAAAGAAAATACTTGTTGGATGTCTTATACAAGTTTGGTGTGAGTGGTTGTAAGCAACTTTCTCAGCCCATGGAGCCCAATAGAAATTTGGTTGCATGTCAAGAAGAGGTTATATAAGATATTACACTATATAGAAGGATAATTGGTTCATTAATGTATGCTGCATTCACTAAACTTGATCTAGCATATGTAGTAGGTGTACTCTCTCAATTTCTGCATGCACCAACTCATGATCATCTTATGGCAACAAGAAAAGTGCTTAGATACATCAAGTACACCATCAATCAAGGTCTATTTTACTCTTATGTTGATGATCTAAGTGTCAAAGTTTATAGTGATGGTGATTGGTCAAGTAGCAAAGATGATCGAAGGAGTAAATCAGGTTATGTTTTCATGATAGGTACAAAAGTGATCTCATGGAGATCTAAGAAGCAACCCACAGTTGCTCTTTCATCCACAGAGGTTGAGTACACAAGTTTAGCATTGGCTACATGTGAGCTATTATGGCTTACAAAGCTACTTAGGTACTTGGAAGTGGAAGTCAAGCAGTTTCCTCTTTATGGAGAAAACATTTCAAGCATCTACCTAGCTAAGAATCCCATGTTTCATGCAAGGAGCAAGCACATAGAGATTCATTACCACTTCATTAGAGAAAAGGTGATGGCAAAGGAGCTAGATATAAGGTATGTGAACACTAAATTTTATATTGTAGACATGATGACAAATTTTCTTGAAGGTACAAAGCTTGGAGGATTCAAAGAAGCAATCAACGTAAGAGACATAGGATGAAGCAGCAAAGGAAAAAGACTTGAGCTTGAGGGGGAGTGTTGAAAGTTTTGTATTTCAAGCTCAAGTGTGAGAACATGCCCCAAACTTCATCCTCCACATCATCCACAATCAAAGGAGGATTATCTCCACAAGTGGGAGGCATAAAATCATGTCTATAATGGAAATATTGTGATTAGAGAAGAAATAGGTCAGCTCTTGATGTGATTGCCTCACTTTTTGACATGTATATGCTTTTGATTGCTTAAAGAGGTTATTATGTAATCTTTAAAATCTATAATGATTTTTAATGTGATAATGACTTAGAGTCATGGAAATGTGTGCCCAAGCTGATCCCTTGCTTAAGCACACCTCCTTCTAGCTGTTCTCTGCATTTTTTGCAGAGATTTCACTTTTACATACTCTATCTCTCTAGATGATCATCGTAGAGCCCCTAATCTTGTAGTTCTTGTTTCTCCTTCACTCTAAATCTATTTCTAGTGATTTTTGTGTTGTTGGAAAGCTTATAAGCTCTACTTTGAGCGATATAAATCTCAAGATCAGTGTCTGCATAAGTTCAAAAAAATGTCTAGAACAATCTATGTGTAGTTAGTTAATACTCTATGAAGAGATCAAGTTATCTGTTTTGTTGAGGCTGGTTGACGCATCATCCAATCTCCAAATGGAGTGATTTTACTCTCATTGGAAATCTCTCTTAGTCTAGTTTTAGTTTGCAAAGTTTGATTTTCATTCTCTACATGTACTCAAAGAAACTCAGAAAACAGAGAGCCTACGTCTGAAAAAATTCAAAATCCTAGGAGGGTTCAGTTGCTTTCATTGTGCACATGGGAGTGTTTATCCTCCAAAATATACAACCTGAAAAAGATTCAATAGAAGGTAGAATAATCTTTTCCTAGAAAATAGGATCCATGACACCTAAGTGTGATAAGTGATTGATTGAGAGATAAGAGGGGATCCCAATTCAAATGGAGTGCAAAAACTCTAATGCTTGAATCCTTGCTTCATGACACTCCAAGTGTCAACAAGAGAAGTGGTTCATATGCTCTTAAGGTTGCAGATTGATTTTCAACAACATTAATTGGAAAAAGAATAAAATCACTTGTCAAGATATCCAAAATAACCTAACATGTGTAGGAGTCAAAGCCTTCATGCATGTAGTAAGGAAGGAACCACCATATATGATCTATTCCTTTGACCCTTCCTAAAAACGAATTGGGATGAAGACCTAGATTATATTTCTAACACGTAAATAGAAAAGGATAAAATTTTAGAAGGTAAAAACAATATGAATACTTCATGTAGCAAATATGTAATTAGAGAAAACGTGGAAACGTAAGAGCATTTCTAAGGCAAAAAAAAAAAGAACAATATGAATACTTCATGTAGCAAATATATAATTATAGAAAACGTGGAAAAGTTAGAGTATTTCTAAGGCACCCATAACAGAAGTTTAGCTAGGTACTAATGGAAACAAATACTCTAAAGATGAAGAAGATCAGATTTTTACTCATGAACATACTCACCGAGAACATCTAAGGATATATAAGGAATCTCAATATTGAATTGAATATGAACCTTAACCCGAAGAAATTAGGAAACAACCATAATCGGCTTTCTATTGATCACAAAAGAAGTTATGGAAATTCAACTCGAGTTGTTGTCTAACACCAATACAACATCAAGGAAGTGATCTCTTCCCCTATGTGTAATGGGATTTCTGTAGATTTTGATTCAATCTTTCATTTCACTATGTAAAATGTGTATGCGTCTAATCCTTTTTATACAAAACAATGTTGAAAGAGGATTTTCACCCTGCATGGTCTCTCAATTACAACTAGAGACTTCCTCATGGTAGAGAGTATTACATATAGGAACAAAAGAAATGGCCAGTTGTGTAGTGAAAGGATGATTGTTTGGATGTTTTCAACAAGAAAAATCTTAATGGCGCAAGAGAGTATGCTCAAGCATCCTTCGAGAAAATCAAATCAAATCACTTTGTTATGAATCTCACCTTCAAATCAAATAGTTTGAATATCTACACCATGTTTTCACACACCTTCACACTTCAAATGATAGCTTTGTTCATGCATCTTCAAATGATAGTCTCGCGAGCTTATTGCTATGGTACCATTGAGAGTCAAGGCTCGAGTGATAATCAATTAAAGTTATCATTCTTTAAAATTCCCCTTTATTTGGATTTTTTGAAACAAAACCTATAAAAACATTCCATAGAAGTTATACTCCTACTCTAAAGCTGCTAATGAAGTACACCAACTAGTGCGCTATAGTTCAATGAGTTTATAGGGATAAATGTGGTGTCAGAAGAGCTAAAACTCTAAGAAAAACAAACAATAAACCGTACTAGAATAGTTACCAACAACTTCAAGCTTCAACCATCCAAGGAAGACCTCAATTTGCAGCCCGAGTCCCTAGAAACAGTGCAAGAAAATTATTGTAGACCCACAAACATGATGCCAACCAATTATTTACTAGTTATGAGTGATGTAGATCATACTTAGATTGCCAATTCAAGTATCTGACCCAATCCAATGTATGAATACATGTCCTCATGAAGGTATGAAGTCCAAAAGAAGAACAAGAGATGAAAATGCCCGGAAACATGCACAGTACAGTGAGCAACAAGCACAAAAAGCATGTAAAAAATCTCCTATTCAATATGAATGGGCTTGAGATACCTCACGGACACCATAGATGCTTCAAATGAAGAATGAGATTAAAGAAAAGATCACTAAAAATAGAGATGCACGAAATTTCCAAGGGCTCACTTTCAAAATGACCCAAAAAGAACTCTATTAGCTTAGGGTTTATATCATTTATACTTAACATATTGGCCTCTTTCCATACTAAAATATCCTAAAAAAAACTTTAAAATAGTCCTTATAGATCATTTGATGTTTTCTTTGAGCTCTTAAGAATGTGATGAAAATCTAAGAGGTTAGACTAATACTCTTGAGACTCAAAGTCTCCTTGAACTTTACAAAAGTGGTGTGATGTATAAGAAAATAGGTTTTCTATATGATAAATGACTTGTAGTTCTTCATAAAGAGGCATGTTTTACATAATTGATGCATGAAACTCCTTGCACTCCTTCCATTAAAGTTCCTTATTGCTGGATTGGACTCCAAGAGATCTTACATCCATTTCATAGCCTTTTTTTATTTTTGGAGCATTGCTTCACTTCATTATTCAAGCCCTCAAATTATCAAAAAAATTTAGTAAATAAAGTGGAAAAATGATAAAAATTTTGGCCGATTTTACGAAAAGTACCATAAAAGGGAACTCGTGCAGGTGCCTATATTCTAAACATAATAATGAATTCATAAGTAATTAACCCTTTAAATATGAGGGTTTGTTTTATAAAGATTATAAAATATCTCTATACTCTCGGGTCACTATAAAATATACACACCTTCATGAAACTTGCCCTCCTCATCAAAAACACAAAACACATTAAATTCCTCTACCTACCAAGCATAATGTGGCTAGTGTCATACATTTGCACATGAAACAAGTCATGTCTAATGTGATGAATAAATAGATAATATATAGTAAATCTAATTATTCCATGAATGATAACAATATAATCATCCATAAATTTTTCCATTGTTTGTGAGCTTATATAACCCATGACTTAGCACATTAGATGCAATAATTTTATTGTCATCAGAAGATCATGAACTCTAGACATCTGAACAATAAACTTTATAAACAAACCAATCTTGTTAGTGTTGATAATGGTAATAGGTCCTTCTTGATCCCTAGCAAATATAAAGCATTTGATAAATGTGAATGACAAAAGACTCAAATGAGGTGAAGAAAATGTGTTGAGAGGTAATGCGTTTTGTTTCACATGTGAAAAAAGTATCAAACATCTAAGTTCACAACAAGCATACAATGATCATGAGTTGATGGATCACAACTACCTTGTGTAGTATATGCCCATATTCATTTTTCACTAGGTAAGATGACTCGATTTAGAAAAGAAGTGTTTACAATATCCATTCCTTCTTCTTTCTTCTTCGCCTCCTTCGCAACAAGTTTAGGATACTTTTTATAAGATAGTAATTCTTCTGACATTTCTTGCATAATTGTTTTTGCTTACATTATTTCTTCTCATCTTTATCTTTCCTCTTTGATTGTTCAATATTTTCATACCTTTTCTTAGTGCTAGAAAATCAGTCTTTACCCTTTTCCTTATGACTAGAAACAAAGGCTTGATCTGCAACAAACACAATGGATCTTTTTTCCCTAGATTGTTGCTCTCTCTCCAAATATTTTTGAAGGTAAGCAACAAAATTCTTTGCTACACATTCACTATAATAATGTATTCAGAGATCAAAACAAGTGCTTGCACTCACAAACCAAAAAAGCAATAAAAAATCGACACAAAAAGACAAAATTCATACACATTCACTATAATAATGTATTCAGAGGTCAAAACAAACTCAAATTGATTTTCAAGTGTTGCCAAACTTTTAGGTGTATTTAGAACTACATATTTGTCATGATAAGCCTCACCAATTTCATAGAAAACCAAAAACATGAGTGAGGGTTTTCAATCCCAAACCTGTATAGGAACATGTTTTCTATCTGTAGAGATTTGCAGTGGTATAGTCAAGCATACTCTACACTTGTGCAAGTTTCAAAAAATATGTGTGTGCATTAAAAAGTTGCATAAATTAGAATCATTGTCATAAAGTTTAACCCATGTACAACTTCTAACTTTTCCAACTTGATGAAGAAGTCCAACACAAAGAACATGATCTCGTTCTTTCCAACTGTGAGAAAAAGAAAACTTAAAAGAAAAGGCAACTAAGAGGCTTCTCGCAACTCCTTGGAAGAACAATGTCAAGATGCTCCTAATTCAAAAAATGATTCTAAAGATGTGAACATAGTTAAGATGAATATGCTTTTGTGACTTACAAAGGTCAAGAACATCCATGAAAATTTTCTTCGAATGCTTCATTAACATCTCCTATTTGATACTTCGATAATGGCACATCTAATCATATTTATCATCAAGAAAATAATTTTGATACCTTTATCTCCAACTATTTGAATCTTCCTAATTGAATATTCAATTGTCTATGTTAGCAATATTAAACCTCAAGATAAAGGATGAAGTTTAGTTACAAGGGTCAATATTTAAAAGTTTCACATACAATAATTCATACTAAGTTGATGTACCAAATTTAACATATGATCTCTTATCAATCTCTACACTTCTTAAAGGTAGGTTCCTAGTCCTTTTCAAAGAAAAGGAGTCTTTGATCATTTAATTAGTACATGCATATATTTATATTAATCTTCTAAAACATATTGGTGCTTGATCAGTATGACATGTACATTTCAAATTTTTCTTCTATGTCAGATTTGCAAAAAAGTCTACTTTTCCTACTCCAATCAAATCCACTCATGTCTAAACAATGTCAACTAGGCATTTACAATTTTAAAATGTTTATTAAGCAGTAATTGTGATAATTCATAGCCCCAACAAAGACACAGTAATTGCAAACATATATTCTTAAACCCCAAGTAAATTATGTTATATATTGACATTTAAAGTAACTATGTCTCTTTCAATCCCAAACCTGTATAGGAAGATGTTTTCTGCTTGTAGTGAATTGGAATGGTATAGTCCAGCATGTTGGAGGAGATGGATGGATACCTCAAGGAAGTGAGGTGGTACTGCTAAAACCTGCTTTGTACCTACCCTCATACACTTCAGATTTATATAGTAGGCCCTTTTAGCTTGCAAATGATACCAAGAAAATACCTATGTACTTTGGAGTTGATGCTTGAAACAATTGAATCAAAACAGAATACTTCAAGAATGACTAGTGTTGAAAAACTTGCTATTTTGGTCCATACACCTGCTAGTTCTTTTACTCAAAGCTCACAGTACAGTAACAATTGATGAAATTACTTTTGAGGGAATTCAATTAGTAGATAGATAATGATTGCAAGTGGAATCATCTAAAATGATCAACTATGCTCTGAGAAATGAGTTTAGCAAACCAAAGCTTACCCCCGACTTTTTAGGGACTAACTAGTAGATGACCAATGGGCACTTCGATGATGATTTCTCCCAGGCGCCTAAACCAAATGCCTTGAGATTTTGGTACCACAAAGTGGACTTCAAGCTGGTTCTAACAAGCCAAAGATTATCAAAAATGGTTGAGAATCCACTGAGATATGATCAGAGAAAGTTTACTATTCTGAGTAGTCATAGCAGAGAAGTAGACAGAGATGTTCAATGAACTATATGTATTATAAAACATGATTGTACAAGATCATTGGCATTGTAATGATGCTCAATGATGATGGACTGAGTGAGCTATGGTGTGAGCCACTCAGCTTCTACAAATGATCAAGGAGAGAGCTCTGAATGAGGCCACTCCCTCGTGGGATTTTACAAAGTCCTTTCATAAGAGTTTCTTCTAAGTTTGAATTTGAATTCAAACTTGGCTCCAACTAAAAGTAACTCCATTGATTTAGGATTTATTCTCTCATCCTTAATTCGTAACCAGTATTCCTCTTAACTCCACGAGATACAAGATTTTCCAAGATTCTTCAAAGATTTAATCTTTTACAAATGGTAAATGATCAAGTGGTTACAAGCCAAGGTTCACATGTATCATCAAGTGATATTTGTACACATTGTCTTCTAATCCAAATGTGTAGGATTGGTTATTTTGCACCAATAACTCCCCCTCAAGCCAAACATCTTGGCTTGCATTGCTTCATCAATCCTCTTGAATATCCTGTAATCCAATCATGGTTTTAAACCTACAAAGCTTAGTACCATCAAGTGCTTTGGTTAACAAATCAGCACACTGCATATTTGTAGATACATATGCTAGTTGAATCTTTTGCTCAAGAGTTTCTCTCTAACATAGTGATAGTGCACTTCTATATTCTTGGTTCTTGCATGATAACTGGGATTGGCTACAAGATGCAAAGAACTAGTGTTATCACCTAAGATCCTTGGTGAATGGGTATGAAGTCCCAAATCTGAGTAGAGCACTCAAATATAAATAGCTTCTCGTGTAGCATTTGCTAATCCCCTGTATTCAGCCTCTGTTGAAGATAGAGCAACAGTTGGTTACTTCTTAGAAGACCATGAGATGGGTTAATCACCTGCAAAAGATAGCCAGAAGCACTTCTTCCATCATCCTTACATCCTGCCCAATCTCCATCTGAGTACAAATTTATATCCAAATCTGATGTGTATGGGAAGTAAAGACCTTGATTTTGAGTACCTTTGAGATACTTCAAAATTCTTTTAGCAGCTTCCAAGTGAGGGGCTCTAGGTTTATGCATGAATTGGCTCAGAACACTTACTCCATAACATATATCAATCCTTGTTAATGTTGCATAGTTTAGACTTCCAACTATGCTTTGATAACCTACAATATCTTCAAGCAAATCACCTTCATGAGCACTCAATTTATGATGTACCTCCATAGGGGTGGTAGCTACTTTTGCATCCTCCAAGTGGAACTTCTTCAACATGTCTTGCACATATTTCCTTTGAGTGATGTAGATTCCACAGTTAGTGTAAACTAACTCAAGTCCAAGAAAATATTTCAGAAACCCTAGGTCACTGATCTTAAACTCTTGCATCATCTGGTTTTTGATTTGTTTGATGCCATTGGCATCACTACCTATAAGAATGATGTCATCAACATATACACATAAAAATATCATTTCTGAATTACTCCTCTTGATAAACAAAGAAGAATCAGCCTTGCTCATCATGAATCCTTGGTCTTGAAGATAGGTTGTTAATTTATGGTTTCATGCCCTAGGTGCCTGCGTCAAACCATAAAGAGATTTCTTCAATTTGCATACATGATTTACGTTGGTTTGATCTTCATAGCCAGGAGGTTGAGCCATGTAAACCTCCTCTGAAATCCACCCATTGAGAAAAGCATTTTTCACATCTAGTTGATACATATTCCAATTTCTAGATGGAGCTACACTTACCAATACTCTGATGGTTGGCATCTTAGCTACTGATGAAAAAGTTTATTCATAGTCTATTCCTTGGGTTTGTGGAAAACCCTTAGCCACAATCCTAGCTTTGTATATGTTTATGGATCCATCTAAGTTCCTTTTGATTTTCTAAATCCATCTAGAACTAATTACCTTCATTGATGCTTTCTTGGGTACTAGCTCCCAAGTGTCACTCTCTTGGAGTGCTTCCATTTCTTCATCCATAGCCTCCTTCCATTCTACTTTGGTACTTGCTTCTTTATATGAAGAAGGTCCTTCAAGTGATGAATCTTTAGCAAGATAAATAGAATGATTAGTGACTAATGAAGTATCATACCCATATCTGATTGGCTTCTTACTCTCTCTTTGTGATCTCCTTAAGGCTTGGTTGGATGACTCAGGTATGTCCTCCAACCTCTTCATCTTAACCTTGCCTTTTGATTTCCATGCTTTATATTCTTCCAAGTTGATGGTGTCCTCATCATCTGATTTGATGTCTTCAATTGTGTTTGGCTCCTCCTTGTTGAGGCTTAGAAGTTCTTCTTCCAAGTCATATGGTAATTTGACCTTCCTGCATTCACTTTCAAACCAAGAGTCATTCTCAAACACAACATCTCTACTGACCATAAATCCTTTGTTGGATGGATTATAAAACCTGTATCCCTTTTGATTTATATCATACCCTATGAAGATGCATTTCTCTGCCTTAGGGTCTAACTTACCTCTGATTTGAGATGGAACATGCACATAAGCAACACAACCAAATATTTTGCAATGTTCAAGTGATGGTCTCCTGCCATGCCATGCCACATAGGGGGTCATCCCATCAAGGGATTTAGAACGTAACCTGTTAATAAGATAAGTGGAAGTAGAAACACTCTCTGTCCACAAGTAAATAGGCAACTTCTTTTCATTTAGCATTGATCTAGTTGCTTCCACAATCAATATATTCCTCCTCTCTGCTACTCCATTTTGCTCAGGAGTATATCTAGTAGTGATCTCCCTTTTGATACCTTTGTCCTGCAAAAATGCATCTAAATCATTGGAGAAGTACTCACCTCCTCCATCTGACCTTATCCTCTTTAAGCTTTTTCCTATTTGATTTTCCACAAGTGCAAGATACTTCTTGAAACAACTGAACACTTCATCTTATGTTTCATGAAATACAAGATAGTCCATCTACTGAAATCATCAATAAATGACACATAGTACCTTGAGCCTGAAAATGAAGGGTCCTTGCTTGGTCCCCACACATCTGCGTGGACAAGCTCCAAGTAATCCTCATGCATATAGCCTTTCTTTGTAAAGGGTAACCTGTGAGATTTACCAAACTGACATGCATCACATTTATAGATCATATGTTGCTTGGATACATTAGGTATCCCAAGTACATATTGATCTCTACATGTCTGCTTCAATGTTCTCTCACCAATGTGCCCTAATCTTTTGTGCCATATCTCTAACTCGGGCAAGGTTTGATTGTTGTAATTATAAAGTGCAATGTTTCTAGTGTCCTCAAGCTCAAATGTAAACAATCTACCTATTTTCTCTCCCTTTGCAATTCTCTTGAATCCATGTTGGGGGTCCTCCACAAAAGCTCCAAATTTATTGAATCTAACTTGCAAACCCTTTTCCACCATCTGTCCAACACTCATCAAATTCTTTGTGATAGTAGGTACATAAAGAACTCTGCTCAACAGATTTCTATTCCCATCAGAAATTTTGACATTTCCTACCTTGATAACTGAATGCTTGGTATCACCACCTGTCTGCACTTGGTGCTTTTCCTTGGGCTCTTCAAGATCAGAAAGGAGAGCTACATTGCCTGCTACATGGTTTGAACAACCTGAGTCAATATAGAAGAGTTGCTCATCATTCATACCTTGTTTTGAATTCATGTTCATAATGAGAAGAGAATCCTCTTGATCCTCTGTATAGTTGTTGAAGTCTTTTCTTGATTTGTATCCTCCTTGATAATTGTTGTTGTAATTGTTATTGTATCCATGGTTGTAACCTTGATTATGATTGAATCTTCCTCTTGATTGTGAGTAGCCACCTCTTTGGAATCCTCTTCCTCTCTGGTTCTTGAAGTTCCTATAACACTCATATGTGTGTGATTAGACAGTCCACATATATTGCAAGGGGAAGAGTTGAAAGGTCTCCCCCTACCTTGTTTACCTTCTCTACCCCTTCCTCTTGAATTCCTACCTCTCCCTACATAGTTAGCTTGAGAAGTAGTACCTTCATCTTCAACTTTCTTGCTCTTTCCTTTATCCTTAGACTTTCCTTTATCTGTATAGAGGGTAGAAGAATTGTTACCTCTTGATGGTTCACCATTTTTGTTGAGCTTAGCCTCATGGGTGAAGATTTGCCCCATGAGAGTGGTTAGATCAAGGATTTTCATATCCATATAAAGATCCATTACAGTTGTGAAAGATTCCCACTTATCATCTTCCTTGATGCCATTAATTATGTCTTACTGTTTGCTCCTCTTCAATCTCCTCTCCTATGCTTGCCAACTGATCAACTACATCTTTCACCTTAGTCACAAACTTTGAAATATTCTACTTACGTTGCTTCTTTTGAGTAGTAAACTCCATCCACAATTGATTTTTTCTAGCTCTTGTATTGGAAGAAAAATATGAAGATAGAGTATCCCAAGTTTCTTGCGAAGTTTTGTGATTCCTAATATGACGAAGAAGGAATTTGAAAATAGAGATAAGTAGATATGACCTAGCTAAAGCATCTTTGGCACACCATGAGTTGAGTCTTTCTTGCTCCTCTCTTGTAGGTTGATCTTTGCTTCTGAATATGGGCATCTCCTCATCTCTTGATATGTATCCATAGAGACTCCTTCCTTGTAGATAGGTCTTCATCCTCAAGGACCATGCTGGATAATTATTCCTGTCCAATTTATCAATGAAAGAAGGGAAACCATCTCTCATTTTACCTCAACTTGCTCTGATACCACTGTTGGAGGAGATGGATGGATACCTCAAGGAAGTGAGGTGGTACTGCTAAAACCTCCTTTGTACCTGCCTTGATACACTTCAGAGTTATATAGTAGGCCCTTCTAACTTGCAAATGATACCAAGAAAGTACCTATGTACTTTGGAGTTGATGCTTGAAACAACTGAATCAAAACAGACTACTTCAAGAATAGCTAGTGTTGAAAAACTTGCTATTTTGGTCCATACACCTGATAGTACAGTAACAACTGATGAAATTTCTTTTGAGGGAAAAACTCATAGTACAGTAACAACTGATGAAATTTCTTTTGAGGGAATTCAACTAGCTTAGATAGCTAATGATTTCAAGTGGAATCATCTACAATGATCAGCTATGTTCTGAGAAATGAGTTTAGCAAACCAGAGCTTACCCCTGACTCCATTGATTTAGGAGTTATTCTGTCATCCTTAATTCGTAACCAATATTCCTCCTAACTCCACAAGATACAAGCTTTTACAAGATTCTTCAAAGATTTAATCTTTTAAAAATGGCAAATGATCAAGTGGTTACAAGCCAAGGTTCACATGTATCATCAAGTGATAGTTGCACACATTGTCTTCTAAGCCAAATGTGTAGGCTTCATCATTTTGCACCAACACAGCATACTCTATACTTGTACAAGATTCAAAACATGTGTCCATTAAAAAGTTGCATAAATTAAACTCCTTGTGAAGATTATCCCCACGTATTTTTACCGTTAGTGTCCATGTGAAAGGCCAAATGGCCACCAAACACTTCTTTGTATATGTTCTTTAACAAAACATATAGTGTCTTGGTCAGACACAGATGGTAAGTTTGATTGTATTTGTAAGACCTAAGAAGTTTGTCTTTGTGCTCTTGGTGTACTGTGTTTTTTGTGTGTTTTGCGGTCTGTGTGCGGAGTACCGTGTGCGGCCTTAGGGGCTTGGTTTTCTACTCCGAAGATATCATCTTGGAGCTTGGGAGAAGGGGAGCGCACTGTGGTGCATCGCCGTTGAATCACATCATTGGTATCAGAGCATTTTGAGTGAAAAGCTTTGTTCGTTTTGTGCGAGCGAAGCGAGCACCCCCTCCCCCCCCTCCCACGGATTTCTCTCGGCTTTCTCCAAGGCATATGACTAAGGTGGCGACCAGGGCATAGACCTTGGCATACCTTGTCATCCGAGTCACCAAAGTCACTGTTGGCACCATTGGCTACGTGTGAGGGAGGACCTCAACAATCAAGGAATATAGAGGTTCCTGGTACTTCCCGGGAGGTCACCCATCCCCGTACTGTTCCCCCATGAGCTCGCTCAACCGTAGCAATCTCTTGCCACTAAGCTACACTCTTGTGGTTTTTGAAGAAGGGGAAAGATTAAGGTTGAAATTACCTTGAACAAGTTTTGGTCCCTCAAAGCTTCATTCTTTGCTTTCAAAGCCTATTTCTGAAGCATTTTTGGGGTGTCTTTTGGAGCCATTTTGGAGTAGTTTTGCACATATTTCTCTTCACACAGGTCCAAGAACATCAAGAAGAGTGTTTTTTGTACTTCTCTAACAATAAATATCAACTTTTGGGGCTGTGTTTTCAGCCACGCTCGTAAAACTACAAGTTTCTCGAGAGGTTTTTTCGTTTTGGTGGGAGAAGCCCCTGCAAATTTATGCAGGTTTTTGAGCCTAAAACATCAGAGTTGACAGACACTTGCAGGTGTTGTTGGCTAGTTTTTGGGCTATGCATTCAACCTTTTTAGTGTCATTTTACTGCATATACTGAGCACATACACACCATGTACGCTTCTGTGGATATCGCTTATGTACGTCCATGTGGTCATTGATATAGCAGTTACGATTTTTGCATAAAGCCTTTTGTGTTTGAAAAAGAGGGTCGTGGTGAGGTTTTCTTAACTGGGAGACACCCTGATGTTGGGGTATCTTCGGTGATGCAGGTGGAAGACTTACCCAGCCTTGCCATAGGAGATGTATGATACTTGTTCATAGGTACTCGATAAGCCTAGTTGGCTTCTATTGGGTAAATGATTACATGCAGTGGAGTCAGTGATTCACTATGCAAGTAGACATGTCAGTACTTGCAGTTTTATGATACTTTGACACTGGTCATATGCTCATTTTGCAAAGGATAATCTGGCAAAAAAAATTCAGATTTCTGGTTTAGTCAATTATACAGTGGTCGATTTACTCCTTGATACACTTAATTGTTGGTGTTTGGACTCGTCTAGCTCCATAATCATTCTATTCAGTTCTTTGCCATCATGGCATCAGAGCTCTCAGGCACATCTAGTGGATCAGGGTCTAGTGTCAGTGTTCCAAGGAGAAGCTATAACTTGCAGGGCAAAGATCATTTTGAGATCCAAAAATTTGATGGCACAAACTTTGCTCTATTGAAGAATCATATTAAAGATGTGTTGATTCAAAGCAGGCAATGGAAGCTAGTAAATGGGATTTCAAAGAAGCCTATTGACATGGATGAAGATGATTGGGATGAGTTAGATGAAATGGCCAAGTCTACCATTCGCTTGCACCTGGTAGATAATGTTTACTTTACAGTATTAGACTGTGAAAGTGCACAGGAGCTTTGGAAGAAGTTATGCAATACATATGAAAAAGAGACGCCATCAAATAAAGTGTATCTGATGAGAAAATTATATGACCTTCATATGAAGGACAGAGATAGTATTGTTGCTCATCTAAATGAGTTTGATGCTATATTCTCCCAATTACAGGCTCATAAAATGGATATGGATAATGAAATGAAAGCAGTATTGTTGTTATGCACCTTGCCATCATCATGGGATATGTTTTGCACAGCTATTAGCAACAATGCACCTAGTGGTAAACTCGTCTATGATGACATATGTGGAGCACTCTTGAGTGAGGAGATTCGTAGAAAATCTATGGTTGGCACTCAGAGTGGAGATGCATATAATGTTCGCGATTCTTACCAAGGAAAGAATCAGTAATGTGGCAGGAGCAAGAACAAGGAAAAGAATGGTCAACGGAATAAGAGTAGAAGTAAATCAAGGAAGAGGGATATCGAAGGCCATTATTGTCATAAGAAAGGACATATGAAGAAAGATTGTTATGCATTAAAGAATGCTAAAGGTTAAGGACAGAATGTTGATGGGCATGTTAAACAGTTACCTGCACCATCTACTTTGACTGTGAAGATTGAAGAAATTAATGCTATTTCTAATGATGCTGATGTGTTGACACTTGATAGTATTGTGCCAATTGAGGCTCTTATGGCTGATTCTCTTTCCCACACTTGGCTTCTAGATTTTGGTGCTTCTTTCCATGTGACACCACATAGAGAATGGTTCTCTAATTATGCAGCAAAGTCTCTTGGTACCGTGAGACTTGATGACTCTTACCAGTGTGATGTTGTGGGGATTGGAGATGTGGTTTTGTAGTTCATTGATGGTTCAAAATTTACTATGCATAATGTACGCCATGTGCCTCAGTTATCACGTAGTTTGATGTCAGTTGGTCAGTTTGATGACCTTGGTTACAAGGTGGTCTTCTATGCTCAGTCCTTTCGTATATCAAAGGGCAATATGGTTATTGCAAAAGGAAGCAAAGTTGGCTCACTTTATCCTTTATTTGTATCACAGAAAGAACACTTGTTAGTTGTTACTGAACAGCCTATGGCTTGTATTTGGCATGGTCATTTGGGCCATATATCTCATAGTGAATGGAAAATATTTCTCGTTCTGGCTACTTACCTATGTTATCTTTCTCTGATTTTTCATTTTGTGAGGATTGTCAATATGGAAAGCAAACCAAAAATGTGCATAGAATGCACATTGACTCTTCAATTCAACCTTTAGATCTTGTTCATACAAATGTGTGTGGTCCTATGCCGACTAGGTCCTTAGGTGGTTCTCTTTACTTTGTCACTTTCATAGATGATGCTACTAGAAAAGTCTAGGTATATCCTATCAAATCAAAGGATGAGGTATTCCCTACTTTCACAAAATGGCTTGCTTCAGTTGAGACTGAAAAGGGAACTAAGCTTAAGGCTTTACATTCAGATAATGGGGGTGAGTATACCTCACATGAATTCAACCTTTTCTATCAGTCTAGAGGGATTCGTGGAGACTTTACAGCTCCTTATACCCCAGTATAGAATGGTGTAGCTGAGAGGATGAATAGAACTATTCAAGATAGAGTAGTCTCTATGTTGCATCATGCAAACCTCTCACAAGGTTTTTGGGCAGAAGCAGTATTGACTATAGTTCATGTGATTAACCTTTCACCTAGTACTGCCAAAGGTCTGAAAGTGGCACAAGAGTTATGGATAGGGAAGCCACCATATTATGATCATCTTCAAGTTTCTGGGTGTGAAGCATATGTTCATATACCCAAGAATCTTAGACAAAAGTTGGACCATAAGTCAAAGAAATGCATTTTTCTTGGACATGGTTGAGAAGGACAATTTGGATATCTCTTATGGGATCCTGAAGCACGGTCAGTGATCAGAAGTACTGATGTCATTTTTAATGAGTCTAAGATGCATAAACAGCCCATTAAGGAGGTTGAAGTGAGAAGAGTGGTGTTTGAGGATACTAGTCCTCCAGTTAGCATGCATAAAAATGGTGCACATAGGGATGTTCAAGAGAATGTCCATTCAGATCCATTTGCACATGTTCCTATTCAGCAACCATTGAGACATTCTGCACGTGTCTCACATCCACTTGATAGATATGTTCCAGGTTTAGATTTTGTTATGCTAACAGATGACGGTGAGCCTTCTTGCTACAAAGAGGCTATGCAGACAGAGGATCATGTCAAGTGGAAGCGTGCCATGAAGAGTGAGTTGGATTCTATTCACAAGAATGGTACTTGGGATTTAGTACCTTTGCCAAAGGTAAGGAAAGCTTTACCATGTAAATGGGTATATAAGCTGAAATTCACATCAGATAGTGCTTCTCCAAATTATAAAGCATGACTTGTTGCAAAGGGTTTTAAGCAACAACATGGTGTTGATTTTGAGGAAATCTTCTCTCCAGTGGTCAAGATGACTACTTTGCGCATGTTGCTTGGATTCGTTGCAATGGAGGACTTGGAGCTGGTCCAAATGGATGTGAAAACAGTTTTCTTGCATGGAGATCTTATAGATGAGATCTATATGGAACAACCAAAGGGTTATGTAGTTCCTAGCAAGGAAAGTCTAGTTTGTAAGCTCAAGAAGAGCTTGTATGGACTTAAACAGGCTCTTAGACAATGGTACCAAAATTTTGATGCTTTTATGAATTCCCAAGGCTATTCTCGAAGTAATGAGGATCATTGTCTCTACACAAAGAGATGCTCAGATGGCAACTTGATATGCTTGATACTTTATGTCGATGATATGTTGATTGCTGGGAAGTCCTCCTATGACTTGTCAATTCTCAAAAGGAAGTTGAGTCATACATTTGATATGAAGGATTTGGGGGATGCCAAACATATTCTTGGCATGCGCAATACTCGTGATAGGAGTAAAAGATGCATATACTTGTCTCAAAGTGAGTACATATCCAAAGTACTTCACAGGTTCAATATGCAGGGTGGAAAAGCATTGAGTACACCTTTGTGAAATTGAGCAAGGATGATTGCCCCAAATCAGATGAGGAAAAGGAATTCATGACCAAAATTCCCTATCAGTCTCTCGTTGGTAGTCTCATGTATGCTATGGTAGCTACGAGACCAGACATTGCATTTGCAGTGGGAGTTGTGAGCAGATATATGTCTAATCCTGGCAAGAAACATTGGGAAGCGATCAAGATGATTTTGAGATATCTGAGTGACACTAAGGACAAGTGTCTATGCTTAGGTAGAGGGAAAGCATCCATTATTGGTTACACAGATTCTGACTATGTTGGTTGTGTAGACAATCGTAAGTCTACATTAGGGTACATTTTTCATTTTGTTGGAGGTGCTATATCTTGGAGATCTCGTCTTCAAGAATGTACAATTGTTTCCACCACAGAAGTAGAGTATGTTGCAGCAAGTGAGGCATGTAAGGAAGCATTGTGGCTTTCTCGTCTTGCTTGTGATATGGGCTTACCTCAGCATGTACCTTGCTCAATGACAGTCAGAGTGCCATTGCTTTGGCTAAGAATTTGGTCTATCATGCAAAGAGCAAGCACATTGAGGTGAGGTATCACTTCATTAGAGATTGCTTAGCCACTGAGCGCATTATTCTTGAGAAGGTTCACAAGCGAGATAATGCTGCAAATGCTTTGACTAAAGCTCTACCATAGGATGATAGCTTTCGACACTATTGTACTTGACGGGCATTACTTGATTCATGATCTTACACATTCACTTGTATATTGTGTAACATGCCCATCAGGTGGGAGGTATAGTTTGTATATTTACACTCAGGTATTCTTTATCATTCTTTATTTTTCTCCCATAGTTACTTTGGCCATATTGGCCCTTAGTGGGAGATTGTTACCGTTAGTGTCCATGTGAAAGGCCAAATGGCCACCGGACACTTCTTTGTATATGTTCTTTAATAAAACATATAGTGGCCTCGTCAAACACAAACTGTAAGTTCGACCGCATTTGTAAGACCTAAGAAGTCTGTCTTTGTGCTCCCAGTGTACTGTGTTTTCTGTGTGTTTTGCAATCTCTGTGCAAAGTACCGTGTGCGTCTTTCGGAGCTCAGTTTTCTACTCTGAGGATATCCTCCTGGAGCTTGCGAGAAGGGGAGTGCACTATGGTGCATCGCCGTCGAATTACTTCACGTACAACTTCTAACTTTTCCAACTTGATTAGGAAGTCCTACACAAAGAACATGATCTCCCTCTTTCAAACTATGAGAAAAGGAAAGCTCAAAAGAAAAAGCAACTAAGAAACATCTCATAACTCCTTGGAAGAACAAGTTCAAGATGCTCCCAATTCAAAAAATGATTCTAAAGATGTGAATATAGTTAAGATGGATATGCTTTTGTGACTTACAACAAGAACATCCATGAAAATTTGCTTCCAATGCTTCATCAACATCTCCTATTTGATACTTCGAAAATGTTGCATCTAATCATATTGCTCGTCAAGAAAATCTTTTAGATACTCTTATCTCCTACTATTTAAATATTCACTTGTTTGTGTTAACAATATTAAACATTGTTTGTGTTAACAATATTAAACATCAGTTGTTTGTGTTAACAATATTAAACATCAAGATACAGGAGGAAGTTAAGTTACAATGGTCAATATTTAAAAGTCTTTCATACAATATTTAATACTTACTTCATTTACCAAATTTAACATACTTACTTCATTCCTAGTCTTTTTCAAAGAAAAGGAATGCATTATTTGAGACATCTATAGAAACTTCAAGTAATGATCTACAAGTCTTTAATCACTTAATTAGTACATGCATAGATTTATATTAATCTTCTATATCATATTGGTGCTTGATCAGTATGACATGTACATTTTAAATTTTTCTTCTACGTCAGATTTGTAAAGGAGTCCACCTTTTCTACTCCAATCAAATCCACAGAATTATGCCTACCATCCAAAGTGTTTGGAGTTCTATCGAGAGATCTGAACGATAGATCTTGAAAACTACAAATCCAAGTACAAATAATTATCTTGAAATATAACCATATACGAAGTCAAGTTTGAAAACTTGTACTAAGATCAACATCTGGTACATGAAATTTTTCACTCTAAAATTAATTTTTGAGGAACATTGGAGAAAAAATCAATTTTGGCCAACTCTAAAACCAAAAGTTCCTTCAAAACTTCAATTTTAGCCAAATTCGGTAGCACTTCTCTTCATCATGTGGAATGTAAGCAATGGCCGATTATATTTCTTCACATTGGAGAATATCCCTCTAAAGTAGTGCGATGCTATTTTAGCTCTCAATAGAATCTTCTCCCTTAAAAGTAAAGAATTATTTTTTTTTCCATTAAATGTTGTTACTATAGAAAAATATATATTTGTGAAGCTGATTTAAATAAGATTTTTGCTATACTCTGCTTTTTCCCAAGTTAAGGAGATAAGCCAGTAAGTCTGTGTATTGTTAGCTTTTTATTATCAAAAAAGTTGATGTTAGTATTTCTTTTACTGCAAATTCAAATTTTAACTTTACTTTGTGCAATGAAAAATTTTACACTCAACAATTTTGGAGTTTTCGGAGTCTTCTGAAATCTTGGCCTTTACTCTTAAGCAAAAGGAGGTTACATGAGTCCTTTGTAAGTCTGTTTTTCATCCCCTCGGTACTATTTGTTGCCTGTACTCTCTCTATTTCCTTCAATGGTGTGGAACAAGTATTACGATATGCCCCGAAAGTACATTTAAAACTTGGATATGGTATTCAAGCTTAGGGCGGATCAAAGAGGAAATAAATTCACAAAAAGGACAGTTGGGCATTAAGCCAGTGAATTGTACGCCATCAGCACAACACTAATTACAAGGAGATATAATTCACCTCCAATCATACTGTGTATGTATTCCTATTTATGTGTGTGCGACCTTACCAGCCTCAGCATATAATGGTTTATAATGTGATGCTCATCCATTCAGCTCCTTTATGAGTAAGACCCATATTTGTAGTAACAGCAGTATGCAACTGATTGTGTTAACCACATGAGCCATTTACAGTATTAGAATCTTTAATGAACAGTAAGTCTGATAAACCACAGCCCACTAGAGACTTACAGAAATGCAAATATACATTCATAACTCCCAGGTAGATGACGTTGTGTGTTGAATAATCAAGTAACTATGTCTCTCTCAATCCCAACCCTGCATAGGAACATGTTTCCTGCCGTTAGAGATATGAAGTGGTATACTCCAGCGTACGCTAGACTTATACGAGTTTCAGAAACTAAATGTGTGCATTAAAAAGGTGCTGCTACAAAAGGTGCTGAGGGTAATGAAGCCATTCAGACACATAATTCCACTATATGAAACCTTGAAGCCAGACCTTGTCATCTCTTTATATGAACATGTTTGTATAACATAATTTATTTGTATGTGCAACAGAATATTCACTTGTACGAAAAGAGGAATTACAATCATGATCCAAATCTAAGTGTGTTCAAAAAAAATTTATCAGAATGAGCATAAGGCAATGGAATTCTGTATAACAAATCCATTCTAAAAACTTAAGACAGAAAGACCATAACACAGCATTCAGCAATGGAACTATTTCAGGCTTTTATGTGCAAATACTGAATCCCCATATGATATGGGTAACTAGAATGAGTCTGCTTAAAGAGTTAGCTTCTTGTACAACAGTCCAGAGATAACTAATACACATGCTACTGTGAAGTGAGCTATTTCATATGTATTACTAACATTTAATATGCACAATTAAGTCAATCTTTCTTTTCTCCTTTTTGTTTGGGGAGGGGATGACCTTTTATCAATGTACTAACTGTAGAATGTAAGTCATCATCCCAAAGATAAGCAGGTAGTATCTTGAAACATTAAAGAATCAAGTTAGTCAAATATTTGATACGCTCGTGAACATTGTATGGCATGTGACAGTTGGAATCTAGAATACATGTTTTCAGCAGACTTTGAGGAAATGCTGCTGAAAAGAGACACATTGTTAAAGATTAGAGTATTTCTGGAGTGCCTTATGAACCATAATGTATATACTCACAGCTCCCCATGAGGCATAACAAACATTTATGTGAACACTCAAACTGGGATGAAAGGGGATGAGTTGAGGAAACCAATGTCTCAATATTTGTTTCAAACCATCTCATGAACCTTTTTACATACCTACACTTCAAAAAATGAGCTTCATATGTTCACTAGAGCATTAGCACCTGGGACGTACAAATTTCAGATGTTTAGGGTTATCCTTGGTTAGAAAACGATTGTTTTTATTCATCCCATAGCAACCATCCATAGAAATAATATCTGACAAAGATGTTACTTTTAAACCCAATGTCATACCCTCCAATTCTATTGATTTGTGGTCTTTAGGCCTAGACAAAGAGAAAATAGAGACAAGAAGGAGAAAAGACAATACATGAGAGATATTATCATTACATTCAATGATGAAGTACATGAAGTTACAAGATAGCATAACAAATCTGCAAGATATACAAGTTGTCCATAACTACACAATCTCCAAAGCTGAAGATGATCTCTCCAAATAGATAAGCTCCAAGCTGCTGTACACCTTGAAGATGATGAAGAAACCACAACTCCACTTCTCCGAATTGAAGGGACCTCCTTCTCCTCCACAATCTCAAGAAGAGAGCCAAGAGTGATAGATTAAAGGCTCCACTATGTAGTCTTTATACAGACATGTTGTCCATGCTTTAATAAAAGCTAAAAAACCAAACAAAACAGGTTCCCATGAATCGCTGCGAGATTTCCACCGTGATCTATGAAAACCCAGATTTTACTTAATTTAGGGTATTTTGAGTGCCACATGGTATCTTTTGGACCATTGGATCAATTTCTAATGTTTTAATAGGATTTTGACAAGTGTACACATTACTTTTCACTTTTTAAAGTGCTTTTCACTCGTAATCTGAAATTAGGATTTGGCTTTTGATCAACATTCAGTTGTAGAACATCCGAGTCTTACATACTATTGCATATCTTTTGAGTACTATCACAATATGCAATAATATTTTTTGTCGTCGAATTTCGATCATCTTGACTAGTTTGATCAGTCCTTTGACCAAACTTTGACCACATAATTTTAACCTGTAGGTGGGGTCCCTAGTGGAAGCTTACCCCATTACACATTTTTCTAACAATCCCCTCCTAACCTGACACTAGGGGAATATGCCAGGTAAGTATATTTGTTAATTTTGTAGTTATCAAGTTTAGGTACCTCTAATTTTTGACATATCATGGGAAGTATCCTACAAGCACACACAAGAACCTTTGTCATGAAAAGCTCTCTTGCAACACACATCACAAACAAAACTCACGCATCCCCACTCTTCTCAACCAAGTACTATTTGGAAGGAAAAAGACAACTGCTACGAGATGCTATGTTGATATAGGAAATAGACTCAAACATACTCCCAAGATTGCCAAGGTTGGCCAGTCCTTTTCAAACCAAGGTCATATGCTCTCATCTATGCCTATTGTACAAACATGCACACACAACTACAAGAAGGTGTTATAAGTCCACCATGAAGTTCTGAATGTAGAGATAAAATCCCTCCTTGCTCACATAAGTCTTCCTCCATTATCATCAAGTTGTACATGCTAGCTCTCCATATACATGATTGAGTGACAAACCCCCAAGGAGCACAAGAAGGTTGACTAGTAGGTTGAACATCACTTCACAAGTACACAAGGAAGCAATGCTCTCCAATCTGCAAATCCCACACATATAGATTGTTTGTTGCTGCTAAATTAGCTTCAATCTTTCAAAATATGATGTGATCCCTCCTTAAGTGTATATCTCTTCAATAATATATTGTGCATCTTCATATATTCTGATCATCTACATCTCCTTATTGAGTATAAAACTGAGCTTGATCTCCATCTTCCATGAATATTGAACTCTTCCACACGTAGTCAAATTCTGTATGTACTCTAGATCCTCCTCTCATACCAGTAGTTGGTTTTTAGGCCCACAATCTATAGAGACAAACAAAAAATAGAGACAAAATGTTTAATGGAGAATAGACAATACATGAGAGAGAAGAAAGGAAGAAAGGAACCATGCTCCACATATTATCATTACATTCCATGATGAAGTACATGAAGTTATAAGATATCATAACAAATCTGCATAATATAAAAGTTGACCATATCTCCATAATCTCCAAAGCTGAAGATATCTCCTCCAAATAGATAAGCTCCAAGCTACTGCACACCTTGAAAAATGATGAAGAAACAACAACTCCACCTCTCCAAGTTGAAGGAACCCCCTTCTCCTCCAAAAGCTCAAGAAGAGAGCCAAAAGTGATATATTAAGTTCTCCAATATATAGTCTTTATATAGATATGTTTTCTATGCTTTAATAAAAGCTAAAAAGCCAAAAAAAACAGGTTCTCATAAATCACGATGAGATTTCCACCTGATTTATGGAAACCCTAATTTTCCTTAATTTACGGTATTTTTGAGTGCCACATGGTGTCTTTTGGACCAGTGCATCAATTTCTAATGTTTTGATAGGATTTTGACAAGTGTACATACTGCTTTTCACTTTTTAAAATGCTTTTCACTCATAATCTAAAATTAGGGTTTTGCTTTTGATCAACATTTTCTAATACCCAAGTGTTATATACCATTAGATAGCTTTTAAGGAGTACTATCAGAATATGCAATAATGTTTTGTCAATTTTTGACCATCTTGACCAGTTTCATCAACCTTTGACACTTTGATCACACAATTTTGACCTGCAAGTGGGGTCCCTAGTAGAAGGTTTCCCATTATACCCATTTTCTAGCATGATTCCCTAATTTTTCTCAAGCCCAATTTGTTGACAAAATAACCACGTAGGACCACCATTAGAAAGCTTGGAAATCTGCTCCGTGATCCATTGTGAATGAATTTCTTGTAAGGGAAAATCAAGCTTCCCATGTAGGAATTACCATTTGCCTAATTCAAATGTTTGTTTCTCTGTTTCATGTGGTTAGTCCAAGTCATTAGGAAAAGAAAGGAGTCTTCCTTGGACATGCATGAGTGACCATGCCACTTAATCCTTAGCACATAGACAATGCATGTGATAGGCACACAAATTGTGCTTATGTATGGGACTCTTTGTACAAGATTTATGTGAACATGCATGCGTAATCATGTCGGTTAGTGCTTGGCTCTAAGTCCATGCATGTGGAGGGAACCTTAAAGGTATCCATCATGATGTCTATGATGCTATGCCTAGTAAGGCTAAGCATAGAGCATGTGCATGTACACTATCTCTAGTACAAGTTCTAGTTAGTGGAGAGATAGCATCACTATGGACTATCATGGGAAAGTTCCTTTTGACCCTAGAGGGATCGTGAAGCCATAGGAATCGTCCTTTGCAGACTTAGGTTATGGCATGGGACTTGATTTTTAAGTTCCATAGAGTGAGCTACTGAGTTGGATGCTCAGCTTCTCATGGAACTATTTCATGTGTAGCATGTGCTATTGGGAGGCACTTGCTAGTGACCTAGCAACTCTACCTACAAGGCAATTACCCAGCTAAATGCATGTCATCCAAAAAATAATTGGTCTCCAAGCAATCCCTATTCGCCTCTACCATATGAGGCACCAACTTATCGCTCCTTTCTCTTAGGACGATCCTTTTTCCTCTACCCAGTCATCATCTTGGCAACCTATGTGATATCCCCTTCTCCTCCTGCAGTAGGCATTGGGCAAGGAGATTCCAGCCATAGCTCAAATCAAGATGATGATGGAAAGCGCCATTTCAGCCACCTATCTACATAGAAAACCCACAAACGATGGCATGCGTACTTGGATTTTCCAACTACCAGCTTCCATGTGCTCCCCTTGCTTCCTCCTCCTTATCGAAGCATCCCTTACCACCTTTAATAAGTGGTTGAGAAGCATGTCAAGCTGAGTCATCCCGACTCCATGAGTTTCAATGGTATTGTGCACGATGCACATTGCCATGCCTTGTTTCTCCTTGGAGTATTACTCTCTGATACCTATTGGAGTTTGATGTCTCCGGAAGCACATGAACAGCACAAGGAAGAAGAAGACGCTTGGAGCACAAGAGAACACACACTGAATGAATTACCAAGTGAATGTACAAGAATGAGTAACCCTTTAGGGTTATAGGTGTATATACAAGCCAAGGGAAAAAAGCCTCCCTAAGAGGGGAAAAATGCCCCGGTGGTCCTAAGTGTGTTCACACACATCAGTACCGATATCATAGTTGTTCAAGTACGATCCGTACGACAGGTACGGTACATAATAGTACCATAGTAGGTACGTACTAATCTTCAGGTACGAATCCATACAGTACCAATACGATTTTTTTTCCCCCCATTTTGTCATGTATATGAAAGTGCACACATATAAAGAGTGTTTTTTACCATGAATATGCATAAAATTGTATCTATGCATGAAGATAATTGTTCTCTAACTAGTATAGTTGCAAAACCAATGTATTTTATTAATAAATTCAAGTCAAAATGGAAAATAAAACATATGTAGTTTTTTGGTATGAATTGGTACGAATACGTACTAGTACGTACGATACGATAGGTACGTACGAATCTATGAATAACAACTATGACCGATATATATCAACAAACCCCCTTTGGGAGTGATGCGGTGAACAAAGAATTGGCATTGTGCTTTGTGTGGGCATGCAACACAGGGTTCCTCGCAACTGCTAGTGCTCTCTGACTTTCAGTGAAGATGGTGTTGGCAAAAGACTAACCAAAACCCAGTTCAGCCAAAAGGCATCTCAGCCACACACACTCAACCGTCGCTGTGAAAGCTTCCCTATACTGAGCCTCACAACTAGAAGTGGCCATGGTAGGCAGCTTCTTGCTCAACCAAGATATGCATGAGCTACCAAGCATGAAGCAAAAAATACTGGTGGATACACGAGTTTCATAACAACCAGACCAATCAGAGTAAAAAAAAGCATGTAACTGGGAGTAATGATCCCCCTTCAGATAAAACAATCCAAGTATCTAGCTACCACTCAAATAGCGAAAGATGCCCTTAACCGCCTTCCAATGCTTGATACCTGAGCAATCCAAGTAGCCAGGTACCACTCAAATAGCGAAAGATTCCCTTAACCGCCTTCCAATGCTTGACACCTGGGCAATGCATAAACCTGCTCATCTATGAGGCAGCGAACTAAATATCAGGCCGCGTTATACATAAGTAGATCAAGCCTCCACCAACCTCCTCATAGAGAACAACATCAAATGCATCTCCACCATCATAAAGACTCAACCGTAAACCTGTTTCCATAGGAGTGGAGATAGGTTTTCAATCTTCAAGACAAAAACACTGCAATAATGTGTCAATATATTTTGTTTCACACAAAGCTATTCCCACATCAACTTGCATAAACTGAATGCCCAAATAATGATGCAAATGCCCCAAATCTAATGATGTGAATGCCCCAAATCTGACATCTCAAAAGAGGCATGCAAATCAGCCTTAAATTCAGCAATATGCTTCTCATTAGGCCCAGTGAGCAACATGTCATCAACATACACAACAATGATCAAAACTACATCATCTTCACGCTTAACATATAAGCTGCTCTCAATTGGACTGTTCTCAAAACCATGTGCAATCAAGGAGGCATGTATCTTTTCATACCAAGCACATGGTGCTTGCTTCAAATCATATAATGCCTTTTTAAACATGCACACTTTATTTTCATTCCATTTCTGCATAAAACCACAGGGCTGAAATACATACACTTTTTCATGTAAGTCACCATTCAGAAATGCAATTTTAATGTCCAATTAATGTACATTCCAATCATGATGAGCTTCAAGTGCACAGATCCTACGAATAGTGGTCATTCAACATGTGGGTGCAAACGTCTCATCAAAACCAATGCCTCCCTCGTAAGCATAACCATTTGCAACAAGCCTAGCCTTATACAGGTCAACTGTTCCATCAGGCTTACATTTCAGCTTGTATACCCATTTAGTGCCAATGGCCTTTTTGCTTGGAGGCAAATCATATAAACACCGGGTACCATTCTTCATAATAGCATCATATTTTGATTGCATAGTAGCCATCCAATTTTTTGAATTTTGTGCTTCATAAAAAAAAATGGGCTCATTCTCGTCACAAAGACTAGAGGCAGCCCTTGCATAGCAATCTGATGCAAAGAAAGCACTCTGTGAACCTGAACGAGTACGATATGATAGAGGTGCATCTAATTTGCTCTCTCTCAAAGTTTGCACCAACCATTTAGGCATAGTTTTTGCCTCCTCTATATCAGCCCTCTCATCAAGAAGTGCATCATGTAAATTTGCATCAAAATGGAATGAGTTATATCATGCAGTTAATGTTAAAGATGCACTACAAAGTTCTATAGGGAAAAAAGCTATACAAGAAGAGATGGATTCTATTCATAAGAATCAAATATGGAAGCTGTGTGAGTTACCAAAGGTAAAAGGGCAACTAGTGTAAAGTGGATCTTCAAAATCAAAAGAAAAGTAGACGATTCTACTGACACATATAAAGCAAGGTTAGTAGTCGAAGGTTATGCACAAAAAGAGGGTAGTGACTATGATAAGACTTTTGCACCTACTTCTAAAATGACAAGAGTGAAAACTGTACTTTCTCTTTTTGAATTCTTTGGATGGAATGTATACCAGTTAGATATCAAAACTGCATTTCTTAATGGTGATCTTCATGAAGATGTCTACATTCAACATCCAGAATGTTTTAAAGAGAAAGGTAAAGATCAATATGCAAGCTTATTAAAGCATTGTATGGATTAAAGCAAGCACCAAGAGCTTGGTATGAGAAGATATATATCTATCTCTTATCTATTGGTTTTGAAAACTCAGATGAAGCTCCTACTCTTTATATTAAAGCTAAGAAAGATGTTTTGATTATTATTATCATATATGTTGATGATATAATCATGACATGTCTCAAGGATTTAAACCTTAAAGTATTCTAAAGCACAACTTAATCATACATTTGATGTGAATGATTTAGGTATTTTGCATAATTATCATGGATTGAGTTCATACATTTGATGTGAATGATTTAGATATTTTGCATTATTATCTCGGGATTGAGTTCATGTACAGGAATGAGTGTATCTATATAACACAACAAAAATACATTGAGAAGTTATTGGAAAGGTTTGAGATGACAGATTCCAAGCCTATCAAACACCTATGCATGTTAATGTGTTATTTCAGGAAGAAACAGATTCAAAAACTTTTAATGCTACTTTGTATAGTCAAGCAGTTGGTTGCTTGATCTATTTATGCAATACACACGCTGACATTCGGTTTGTAGTTTCTCAAGTATCTAAGTTTATACACATTCAGCTCAAGATTCAACGGAAATCAATTAAGAGATATATTTTTAGAGATCTGAAGTTTTGCAAATTAGTAAACCTTGTACCATTATGACATTGAAGGGAGGATTGTTGGAAACAATGTAAAAATAGCATAAAACCCTAAATTCCAGCAACCCTAAGTTTTGGTACTAAGCTAAATTTTGGTCAAAAAAGCTCATAAATTATTATTTTCTCATCAGATAGAGCTTGAAGAAAGCTTTCATTTGATATATAACATTCAGTCATCAGAGGTCTAGATCAGGAGAACGTCATTTGAACACTCTCAATCCATAGATCAAGGAAAGCTAAGTGGTTCATGTGTTGGAAGATCCTCTAAACCTATGATTAATATTATTATTAGGACCCACCTCACTTCCAACATTTGGTATCATAGCATAGTTGACATACATCCTTAACAAGAATGAGTGGCTATAAACTTGAGAACAAAGACAAGCTTGAAGGAATGTCAAACTATCCAATGTGGAGGTTTATGATGATAACCTGTTAGTATCTTAAGACTCGTGCAATATTGTCAACGGCACTTCTCCAAGGCAAAGAGAAGTAGGAGAAGAAGCTACTTCATCTTCTAGAAGACCTTTTGATCCAATTTTTGCTCAACAGCTCTTTTGTTGTCGAGAGTCCGTGGTACTACTGCCAGTTTTTTTCTACAATCCAGAGCAAACCAGATGGGATTCATGTCATGCAGAACCTCTCGTCAAGCTTGGTTGGAGATTAAGAATCTCTATCAAAGAAGAAACCCTACTAGGAAAGCTCTTCTTAGGGGACAGCTAGTTGTCTCATCTTAGGATATAGCTATGGGAGTCGAGGCATATTATACCTCAAATCAAGTAATGCAGAACCTCTCTTCAAGCTTGGTTGGAGTTTGAGAATCTCTATTAGAGAAGAAACCCTACTAGGAAAGCTCATCTTAGGAGACAGCTACCTCAAATCAGATCATGCAGAACCTCTCGTCAGACTTGGTTGGAGTTTGAGAATCTCTATCAATTGGTGAATCTGTTCAATCACATATTTTGAAGCTCAAAGCTTTACGAGATCAGTTACTCAATGTTGGAGTCAATACTTCAAATGAAGAGATGGTAAACACACTTCTAGACCATAGTACAACAAGAAGTTTAATAACGAGATTTAAGTCATTCAAATCGTAGAAGTTTATAAAATCCAAAATAAAAATCGAGGTTTTTATTCACTGTGAGAGCTTTTTATTTTTTGAAACATAAAACTATGTACCAATGCATATTTAACACCTTTTTGATATACTTGACATGAATAACCTATAAAATCACCTAATAGTCTATAATCCCTAGTGACCACACTACTTTCTACCCATCTAGACTCTATAAGGCAAGTGGCAAGGGGCAAATAGTATCAAAGTGAAGCTTGAAGAAAGGGGCAAATAGGGAAGGTTGAAGCAAAGGGAAAATAGAGAAAGCTGAATTCCAAAGCAACTTGCAAGGGGCTGATCGTACTCTATCGCTTAGTGCTCTAATGCTCACCTTATGTTCTAACTTCTTCCTAATGCAAGCTCTCAAGACGAGTGTGTAAGAGAAGACCAAAAACTATTAGCGAAGCTGAAAGCAAATTCGAAAATAGATCTCCCTAGGTCCTTTGCAAGAAACAATTTTTTTCGAAAAAAATCTTCATAAAAATCGTAAAAAGTCATTTAGATCGTTCCAATGATTTTTATTTAAAAATCGCCGATTTTTTTGTACTATGTTCTAAACTCCATCTTCATATCATGCTTTTGTTACTTCTTTATCCCTCCCTACAAGAGGTAGAGAACTTTCATTTGAAGAGTTGCAAATCCTTTTACTTCAAGGAAGATCAACAAAAGGGTATGGAAGAAAATGATGAAGCCATGTTATCATCATCAAAGGGTAGGAAGAAGAAGGAGACCACAAAAAAAGAGAAGTAGGGTCAGCAAACTAAGAAGGAAAGTAAGTCCTCTACTCCTAAACCTTCCGGTCCTACCCCTATTACTTCTTCTACACCCAAAGAAAAATCAGCTACTACATCTAATTCAAAAAAAGGAATTGCCGTTACTGTAAGAAACCAGGTCCTTTCATAGCATAATGCAAAATAAGGATTTTTAATAAGAAAAAGAAAGCATCATATAATGGTGCAAATATTAGTGTTGAAGATGAATCAAAACCTAAATCTTCAAGAAGAATCTTATGCATGTGTTACTATTGAAGAAATATCTTTTGATAACGCAACATTAATGCAATCTCAAATAATCCTTGGATTTTTGTTTTTGGAGCTACTAAACATACGACAGGTTTCAAAAAGATATTTTCTTCTCTTACTAACTCTTCAAGTAGAAGAGTAACCATTGCAAATGGTCATGATTTGGATGTTGTAGGTGTTGGAGAAGCAAACCTTAAGTCAAGAGCAAGTGGAAATTTCACAGTTTCTAAGGTTCTTTATGTACCAGAAATGAAGAAGAATTTGCTATCTATATCTACTTTCTTGTCAAATGGTTTTAAAGTCATTTTTAAGAGAGATTCATGTCAGATCCTCTCACCTAATGAGGAGCATTGTCTACTTCAAGGTGAAAACATAAGTGGCATGTTTGTATTATCCAAAATCAGTCATGCTAATGTTCCTAAGTCTTTTACACCTAAGGAGAACATGAAGTTATGGCATGCTAGATTTGGTCATATTAGTTACAAAGCTCTGAAGCATATCACAGATCATAATATGGTGGAGAGTTTACCTACTTTAGCCTTACAAGATGATGCAGAATCATGTGAAGGATGTCTTGAAGGAAAGATTCACAAACTTCCTTTCAAGAAACATGGATATATTACTGCCACAAGGAAGTTGCAGATCATACATTCAGATATGAATGGTCCTATGAGAACAGATGCTATTCAAGGTTTCAAGTATTTCGTTACTTTCATTGATGATTTTTCAAGATATTCATGGTTATGGTCTTAAATCAAAGTAAAAGGTCTCTCCTATTTTCAAGAAGTTCTTAGCTATGGTTGAAAATGAAAGTCAGATTTATGATAAGAAGGAGATTCCGGAATATGCTAAGGTGATAATATCAAACTTGGAAGGATACTAAGGTGATAATATCAAACTTGGAAGGATACTGGTGTAAAGAACTTCACAGGACGAACCCGAAGTCAGACAAGGAGAGAACAAGCAGGTCAGGTAAATTACGCATAACATTTTGAGATTCATAATATTTTAGCATTAACTTCAATTCAGAATGAACCAGCTAATGTTAAAGATGCACTACAAAGTTCTATATGGAAGAAATCTATGCAAGAAGAGATTGATTTTATTCATAAGAATCAAACATGGAAGCTTTGTGAATTACCAAAAGGTAAAAAGACAATTAGTGTTAAGTGGATCTTCAAAATCAAAAAAAAGTAGACGGTACTATTGATAGGTATAAAACAAGGTTAGTAGTCAAAGATTATGCACCAAAAAAAAAAGGTATTGACTATGATGAGACTTTTGCACCTACTTCTAGAATGACAATAGTCAGAATTGTACTTTCTCTTTTTGCATTCTTTGGATGGAATGTATACTAGTTAGATATTAAAACTGCATTTCTTAATGATGATCTTCATGAAGATGTCTACATTCAGAAGCCAGAAGGTTTGGAAGACACAGGTAAAGAGCATTTAGTATGCAAGCTTATTAAAGGGTTGTATGGATTAAAGGAGGCACCAAGAGCTTTGTATGAGAAGATACATATCTCTCTCTTATCTATTGATTTTGAAAACTCAGATACAACTCCCACTCAAGGGATATTTGGTGCTCTGCACCTAAAGTTTTTTGAGTTCATGCACTACGGTGCTTCCGGTGCCATCCAGTGCCATAAATTCATCATTACATAATTTAAAAAATTGTTACTAAAAAAACAGATGTTTGTTGCGACGAATCTTCTTCTTCCACTTTGTGACCTTAGTGAACTTCAACCCATGAGGAGCTTAGCATAGCCTTGAGGCTCAAACCTTCAATGATCAATCCTTACCTATAACTAGTCATGAGCCTTAGCCTTTGATTTCTACTTGATTCTTGAATCTTGTGAGAGAGCGAGAGATTCCACACACACAGAGAGATTATTATCCAATGTCCACACATACATTGAGAGAGAGTTTATTAGCTTATACTGGACTATAATACGTGCTTTCTTTATTTGTGGTATAAATGTCATAATATATGTATATAATACATCTTTTGGGTATATGTGTATTTGTAACAACAAACCTTACGCACCTTACCTTGATATACCATTCGGTCCTTGCACCTTATGCGCACCAAATTGAATGCACCGAACGCAGACTGCCTTGCTCCCACTCTTTATGTTCAAGCTGAGAAAGATGTTTTGTTGATTATTATCATATATGTTGATCATATGATCATGACATGTCCCAAGGATTCAGACCTTGAGTATTCTAAAGCACAACTTAAGCATACATTTGTATGAATGATTTAGGTATTTTGCATTATTATCTTCGGATTGAGCTCATGTACAAGAATGAGTGTATCTATATAACATAGGCAAAATACATTGAAAAGTCACTCGAAAGGTATAAGATGACAGATTCCAAGCTTATGCAAACACCCATGGATGTTAATGTGTTATTACAAGGAGCAGCAGATTCAGAACCTTTTGATGCTACTTTGTATAGTCATGGAGTTGGTTGCTTGATCTATTTATGTAATACACATCCTGACATTCAGTTTGCAGTTTCTCAAGTATCTAAGTTTATACACATTCCACTCAAGATTCACTGGAAATAAGTTATGGGAGAGATTTTCAGAGATCTGAAGTTCTACAGATTATTGAACCTTGTACCATTATGACATTGAAGGGGGAGTTGTTGGAAACAATGTTAGAATACCACAAAACCCTAAATTCCAACAACCTTAAATTTTGTTACTTGGCCAAATTTTGGTCAAAAAAACGATTATTATCTGCTCATCGAATAGAGCTTGAAGAGAGCTTTCATTTGGTATATAACATTAATTCATCAGAGGTCCAAATTAAGAGAAAACCGTAACCCTAATTTCTGATAAAAATGTGTTTTTACCTCATTTAAATCCTCACAGTCCATAGATCAGAGAAAGTTAAGTCTCATATCAAGCTCATAGCTATAATTAGAGATCGCATATGATTTTAACCTCAAAAGCTCGTAATTAGCGATAAACTAAAGCTTATGTTAAAAAATGCTTTTCGCCAATTTTAGCGATAAGATTAGCTTTTGCGTAGCTTTTACAAAAGCATATCGTGGGGGGCATAAAATCTATATAAGGAGAGGCATGGGTCACTTATGATCATCATCACAAGACTATACAAGTGCTCAATGCAGCTAGGAAGTCTTATACTCTTGGAGGAGGAGTTTGATACAGCTATGGAGAAGATTTTGGAAGCCAACCATCAGCACCTTGCTGATTTACCGTGAGTAGGAAGTCTATGTTAGTCCCACACTTGTTAATTCACTAGTTTCTGATTTAGGATTTCTAAAATCCTAATTTCAGAATTAGGGTTTGCTGTAAAACAGTTCTAAACTATTCATATTCTCTACATTTTCACACATACGCACACTCTTCGTACCTCTTAGACACTGTACATACAAATTCTTGTATCTAGTCCCCTATTTTTGTCTAGATTCAAAGTTTGTAATCGTCTACACACATTATAATTGACATTTATATATAAGATAGTGTAGGTAGGCTATTTGCTTACCGTTACACTTGAAAATATTGTCTACTCTCTCTCTATCTCTCACTCATCTGTTTTTTGGCATTAAGGTGTGTTACGTGTATTCTAAGGTTCATGTGTTGAAAGATCCTGTAAACCTGTGATTAAGATTATTATTAGGGCCCACCTCACTTCCAACAAAAACTAGGTGCAACACAAACCAAAGCACGAACGGGAATCTGAAGATCATCATCTTCGACGCCATCTGCATTACCTTCAATAACTATATTCAAAGGTATAGTAGGATGTTTTTCAATACCCTGCACAATATTCCACAATCCCTTTTGCTATCAATACATGACGCATCATATATGCCCATAACAGATAATTACTACCATCCAACTTGTCCTCAATAGCCAACATATAGAATACATCATTGCTTTCGGCAATGGCCACTGACTAACTACCATGATGCAGAAAGATGAGTGTCAAAAAGTTGAACAAAACCACCTTACCGAGCTATGCTAAATCTGTGGCAAACTTTGAGAAGCTTGTACTGACAAACCAAAACCTATATATATGTTTGGCACAAAAAAACAAAATTGCCTGCACATGCTCTAGAATAGTGCATTCGGAGGCCGGAACGAGCTCATATCAAAATTTTGATGCCGTAAGAATGCTCATCAATTTTTGTGCCATTCTGAAACTTTGACCGGAGGGGTGTTGACGATGCCCTAAATGAAGCGTTGACATGTCTGATACCAATTGTTGGAGTTTGATGTTTGCGAGAGTTTGACATGTCTAATACCAATTGTTGGAGTAACCCTTTAGGGTTATAGGCATATATACAATCCGAGGAAAAAAACTTCCTAAAGACGAAAAAAAAATACCCCAGCTGTCCTAAGTGTGTTCACACACATCACTACCAAAATATATCAACAATAGCAATGTTAAACCCCTCTGGTATCAGCCCTCCAACACAAGACATGACACAAGCCATATTCACAAACATAGAAAGATGGACGTTAGAAGGTTCACAATGACCCACCCCCAAGCCTAGGAGCCTGCGGCAGGTGGAAACCCTCTCAAGAGCATGGTGTCCCATACCACCATACCCACACCATAGGCCAAGAGTCCAAGTGCCTCATAAGAGGAATGAATAATAAATGAGCCCATGGGTCCTATTTATAGTCTCTTTTAAGGTGGTGGCCCAGTTCACACTAGAGAAGATACTCCACACTTGGCGGGACAATCTAACTCGAGGAGCCCATCATTGATGTCCTTTGGATTTCAACTTCCTTTTCTTGCAACCATCCACTTGGGATTTGATGTACAGGGAAGGTGTTTGCTTGCTCTGTATTGCTAATGTTACCAATAAGAGATTCTCCTTCTTAATTTCAGCATCTAAGTTATTTTCAGCCTCCTTCGTTGGTGATTTTTTCTTCCTCTTGTGATAGATTATTGACTCATCCAAGCCGAAGCCTTGAATCTTCTCATTATCCTCCTAGAACTCCAAATTCAATATAGTGGGGGAGAGGTGAATAGCATAGCCGGGAAAGGAATTACTTGCCTCATGCCAAGACAGGATGTCCTCTTCATCATCTTCACTCTGTATAGGATCCATGTGGTGAATAGCATAGCCGGGAAAGGAATTACTTGCCTCAAGCCAAGACAGGATGTCCTCTTCATCATCTTCACTCTGTATAGGATCCATGTTTCAGTCAGGTCCTTCTAGTTAAATCTGCTTCATATCCCTGCCATCTTGCCTAACTCACATTATGTCCTTCCCAACCCATGAAGGACATTTGCATGCCTCAGCCAAGGTTTTCCAATCAGCAAGAAGAATCCCCATTCACCTCTGAAATCTCAACAGATAAAGTCTAAAGTAGAGATGTTACCTTGAAACTAGAATCTATATCCTGGTTAGAACATCCAGGGGCTTGATCTTGCTCTGATTGGCCAATGTAGCTGTGAAGTTGGTTGGTTTTGTAAGGAATAGACCAAGCTTCTCCATGGCGTGCTCAAGTATCAAATTGATGTCAGAACCTCCATCCACTATCACACCTTAAAAAACTTGGCCAAGGATACTGACAGTTAATCTGGGACTTTTACAGTCAGTCAGGGGAGCTCTCTTGCCACATTACCCTTTTGCATTTTTCTAACCCTTTCCACCATGGAAGATGTAGAGAACTCATTTATGATTTGCATAACCTAGGATCAGAAATTAGCATCAATTCTGAACAGATCAAACATACTTCGTTTTGCACATACTTCAACCACTTTGCAGTGGCATTCTCCTTTGGGTTCACCTTGGTGTTTGAATTGGCTTTCTAGCTCTCTTCTCACTGTATGATATACCTGCTGGATTACCATAGTGGTACTTAAGTTGTCTTGAGTCACGAGAGTGGACTCTTCCTCTCTATGAAGGACTGTTCTTTCTTCCATAGATCTTTGTCTTCTAGGATGCTCGTCAGTTATCTCCTCTTCAATATTCCTCTGTTCCTCGGGTTTGTACTGTCAAACTAGTAATTTCCTCCAAGTATACTACGCTGACAGCAAGACAAGTCCTCCAAGTCAAATAGATTATCTAGATACGAGGGCCAGAAGTAGAATCTTGTTTTCGGGAAAGCATATGGTGTAATGTCTCTGGAGTCTGGATAGTCTTTGGAGCGAGGGGCACCCTTAGGTTAAAAGGGCATTTGCTTTTGATAATGTCCACATTCTCCATATCGAAAACAAATAATAGACCTTTTCAGCCTACCCTTGCACCCTTGATTATTTATTTGCTATTATTCCAACTGCCAGAGTTGTAACTATTAGCTCGGTTGATGGACGCTTCAGCCATAAGTTTCAGAGGAGGTAAAATCCCTGTCTGCATGGGCAATTGAGCATTTGGTTGGCCCTGATAAACTTGGCAAGAAACCCCTTGGCAACCCAATCTTATGCTTCTTGCATAACTGACGAACAACATCCATAGGATATTCACAACAGAGTGTCCTTATTTACCACATAAGGTGCATCAAGTCCAGTCCTTACTCCTCTTGATAGGAACTTGTAGTTTCTGCCAAAGCTGAGCAAGGTCTTCAGCTTGAACTCGTTCTTCTTTCTTCAATTTGAGGGCTTTTATCTCTCCACACAAGTGTGCCACTACGATGTCATCTCTTTCTGTGCCTTCTGTGCCTCCAAGCCAACCGGTTCCTTCCTAAGCTATGTAACTGGGGCTTGTGGTTCCATGGGAAAAGGAAATCTAGAAGCAATTTTCCCATACTGATGTCTTATATGCTTCAACCTCGTGTCAGTGGCGACAAAATCCTGAACAGTTGCAACAGAGGGTGCCGACTCCTTCAACTTGCACTGTATGGAAACTAGTAATGGCTCGATTAGCCCTGTTTTGACGAAAAAATCGTGAGGTGGATCAAGACGTTTAGCCATCAATGCCTCGACTCTCGTCGTATGTCTCTCCTACGTTCAGCTTCAATGGTTCAGCTTCTATATATAATCTTCTTCCTCAAATTCCTTGCTGAAAGTAATCTTTGACGGCCTTCATTATTTCGTTCCATGTGGTTAAGTGGTTATCAGGGAACTAGCTGAACCAATTGTCAGTCAATCCCTTTAAAGTGGCAAGAAAAACTAGCATGAAGGCATCTTCCCTTTGTCCCAGGCCGTTAAGGCAGTTGGTTGGACCTCTTGTCTCTTGAGGCGGGGGTGAGGGTTCAATCCTTGCCGGCCACATGTAAGGGACATGTATAACCTCGAATGATGATGCATATGGCTGATGTGCCATCGTTTGACTAACCCTGCGGTAGTTGTGACCGCCGTTTAACCCAGTCTTGTAAACCTCTGTTCTTGTCGGATAAGGGGGTCCCATGGGTACTATGCCCTTCCTTGTACAGTTGCAATTTCAAAGTTAAAGTCCGGAGGAGTAGGCCTCGGCCGAACCTCTTTTTTTTTTTTTTTTTTTTTTTTTTTTAAGCATCTTCCCTTCGTGTCAAGCCTCTAGATTTGCAAAAGGCTAAAAATCTCCTAACATGCTCGTGATGGTTGTCGCTTGCTAGCCTCTTTAACAAGCGGAATTTGATGTGTAACCGGGACAATAATGTCAAGAGATCAACTTGGACAAGAGTATTGCCCGAAGTAGAAGGTGCAGAGGTAATGGGACTATCAGCCTTTTGCCTTCTAATTCTTCTTCGGGTGTACTCGAAAGTGAGTAGTTTTATAAGGGCTTGGGGCCGCGTTGAAGTCATGAGCAGTTCATCTCTGCTCTGAGTAATGGTGCCTGAGAGAGAGAAAGAATCCCTTTTCAAAAAATTGTGATGTCAACTATGGAGTTGAACCTCCTTTTCAAAAAGATCCAATTATAATAAAATGTAACAGCCATTGCCAAAATTATAGTATTGCATGCATGCAGCAAACTTATATAGACCCGTTACCACTATCTGCATGATTTGATACAGGATTGGATAGTGTGAATTGTCTCCTGTCCAACAACAGAGAAGAATGGAGTTAAATATGCTCAACGATCTGTCGTAATACCCTAATGATAAGTGGTGGTCGCATGATAAAATTCAACCTAGGGCATGCAGATGAAAGTTGACCAAGATATGGGCATGTAAAAGTCAACATATAAGGCATAATCTAAGTCGACCTTTTTGAAATTTTGGACTACTAGCTAAGTTTGTCGAATAGGCTACCTTATAAGTTGATCTACTACAGACATGTAGAAGCGACCGACTGAACTTGATCTGGGATGAAACTCAACCTTACCTGCTACTCATGACCTAGGATGAAACTCGACCTAGGCAACAACGTCGACCTGTTGAGTGCAAGGGAAGTCGACTTGCTTCATGCAAAGGGAGTCGATCTGCTAGGCGCAAGGGAGCTCGACCTAAGATGAGCATCTAAGTCGATCTGACACAAGCATATCTAAGTCGAGTTGTACTACTTGGCTACTAAGTCGACTTGCTAGGCATGAAAAGGTTAACATGTACATCATGTAAAGCATTTTGACTTGGTTGGCTTGGTGTGGTAACCTCACATGGCTTGTGATCTGCAGCTCTAATGAACTCTATCAAGTGGCTCGGCAATCAAGCTGTAAATGAGGTGCTTCGTCTGCTCTTATGGATTTTCCATGTAAGTAATAAGGGATGTGAAACTTGAAGAGAAGGAGTGTTAGCTTACAAATGTTCTTGTGATTCTCTTCTCTTCCACTATGTCAAAGATGGCGATAGTCTTCCTCGCACTTCTCGCAATAGGTGTCACTGTTCAGCGTTCATGCAAACAAATTTCTTCATTCATTCTCTCACCTTTGATATCTCAACAAAGCACGGGGGCAATTTTAGGCATATATGACAAAGATGCGTATCTAACCTCAACTCAAGAGCACCTGGCTCGCTGTTGTGGTATGCTAAAAGAGCTTGTATTATTCAGACAAATGGATTACCTTTACAAAATCAAAAAATGGGAGAAATTTTGATGGGGCTGAATGTTATCAACCCTATGTCAACTTGAGGTCAACCTTAGTTGACCTTGATCAATCATCGATCAACCATAATCGGCCATTCTTCTTCTGCGAAAACTCGATCTTCAACCTACTCTTTCATTGGCTTGAAATTTGAAAGTATGACTCACACACCTAGGGGACCCCCTTTATCCTTCACTTTCAAAGGCTAACATTGGGATTTAGATCGAAAGACATTGGGAAAGGCCATATTGAAGATTCACATCCATACATTGAGATTGATCTTCCTTAGACTGACCAAGGTTGGAAAAAGACCATAATGAAGAATCACATTCAGACATTGATGACCAACAGGAATAAGTCATCTATTGTTGGCCTTGCGAGGATGATGTAAGGTCAACGAAATGTAAAGTTTTAGAAGGTTTTCATGTCAAATCATATCGGAAAAAAAATATAAAGGGAGCACATATAAACAAGACCTCCTCTAGCTTACGATTGCAAGAAAATGTGGCACTCACTTTCCAAACGTGCAACTCGACAAAAGAAAAGTGGATGGAGGACTAATTCAATTCGTGCGTCACCTAGACCACCTGCCTCAAGGGTCCTAGATTTTTGTCAACCTTTACCGTTCAAGGAAGACTATTTCTCCAACTTGACAATGTCCAACAATTATTTTTTAGGCAAACATTCCTTCTCCATACATGGCAGCTAGCCATATCTTGGTTCCACATCAAAGGCAGGGAGGGATATACATAAACTATGTGACTATTAAGAGATACTATAATGCTAAGCGGCAAGAAGTGTCTATGAGATCTAGAATTGCATATAAAAAACTTAAATCTTTAAATATTGGTCCTTTTTCGAGACTCACCAATCTTGGCCCTTACTTGCTTGATTTCAACTTTATTGATAGATCAACTTATCTTCCTTTTCATTTACTACTATGGGTGAGGACTAGATACGGTATCTAAGGGGATGTTAAAACTCAATGAAACATCTCATACAAAGTGTATTTTCCATCGTCTATTTCATGTCTCTATGATTATCAAATAGATATAGGATAGTTATGTGACATATATATTATTAAGAGTTATGTGTTGTATGTTATAATACATCTTATAAGGAATTACACTTACCACCCTCTCATCCATCATAGCTACATCTATCCCAGTTTATCTTCTCCTCTAACACATGTGCCCTTAACATATCTTCGAAGGCATAATTAAAATTCTTGGTTTTTCCATCTATTCAAAGATATTCATCACTACTCTTCTTGAATAAATCTTTAAGCTTGTCAAGAACAAATTCCTAAAGATAATAATTGGATCTAACATCCATATGGCTTGGGATAAATCATGTCGTCTAAAGATAATCTCTATGAATACTTCACCTTCTTATAAGATCTCCAATATCTTCTACATAAGTCTTATTTTTTGTGACATTCATATTTAGTAATATAGATGTCAATGACCATGCACTCTAGAGATATGTCATCTAAACAATTGGTGGAACTTTCACCATCTCTTGGATGGGTACAAGTCATCTCGCAAATCTATCCATATTCCTATGAATCCTACAAAAACATTGTGTCCTTTCTTAGTATATAATGAACCTAATTGTTACACTTATGTGTTCCTCGAGTAGCTTTGATGTGAACCTTTTCCCTATACATGGGCATTTTTTATTCTAGTGTTGGCTAGAGGTATTTTCACCATGTTACCACATACATGATTCATGCATATGTGGTCGTACTTTGTACTTAAGGATATTATTCAGCTCTTACTTTAATTTTAGTGCATCATCAATAGAGAGAGCTATTCCAACCATCCGTCTTCTCCGCATGTCTTACTACATTTGTGCTCCTTGTGTGTGCTTCTTGTGTGTCTCTTGCACTTCTGCACACACCCAACAGTGGTATCAGAGCCAGTTTAGCTCCTTCTCAAGTTTTGGTTTTCTGCATCGCATTGCACGCACACTTTTAACAGTGCAAATCGACTTCAGAGCATAGAACAGTGAATTTCAGAAGCCAAAAAACATTTCCATCAGTTGCACTAGGGTTTTACCCCCATTTCAAAGCCATTCGTGCAGTCAAAATCGTCATCAGAGTGATGATTTGTGAGCTGAAATTTTTGCATTCATTTCAGCTTTCGTCAAAGTGAAGATTCTGTCACATTCTTGTTCTTTAGTGAAATGGCGGGCAGGAATGACTTGTTTGGCATGTTTCAAGCTGAAGATAAGCTTGATGGGACCAACTATCCAATGTGTTCTTACATGATGAAGCATGTTCTTATTGCAAAACAACTTTGGAACATAGTGGAAGATGTAGATCGAAGACCCGCACGCTCTTCTACCCTATTGTCACAAATGGAGCTTCTTCTTCAAGTACAATGGTTTCTCCTTCTCCACCTACAAAGGAGTAACTTAGATGGGATGGAAAAAAGATCCCATCTAAGTTGATCCCATCTCTGACTATCAAAGATCCCATAGCAACCTCAATCTCCATGCAAAGATCCATCAATAGGCATCTCAACCATATACACTCCACTGTAGCTATGAAAACAGAATTGTACTCAACTTCACAAGTCGATGTTACCACTATAGGTTGCTTCTTACTCAACCAATATATGCATGAGTTTCCTAGGAAAAAGCAATTACCACTAGTGGACATGTGAGTATCATAACAACTAGCCCAATCACTATCTATAAAGGCATGTAAGCATGGTTGAATGTCTCTTCCATGAAAGAGACCTAAGCTCAAAGTGCCTTTGAGATATCTGAACACATGTTTCATTGCTTGCCAATGCTTATTGCCAGGGCTACGCATGAATCGACTCAACTGGGAAACTGCATACTGTATATCCGACCTTGTCTTGCATGCATATATAAGACATTCCATAGCTTACAGATAAAGAGAAGTGTCAAATGCATCACTGGAATCCTCAATTGAGAACCTAAATCCTGTCTCAACTAGTGTGGAAACTAGCTTGCAATCCTCAAAGTCAAAATGCTAAAGAAGTTTTTCAACATATATCAAAAGTATGATGTAAATCATTCATAAGAATGTCAAGTTTTGCATCACATGGCCCAGTCAAAAGTATGTCATCAATATAAAGAACAAGCACTGTAAGATCAGCCCCAATTTTGCATACATAGAGCGTGCTTTCAATTGGGCTACATGTGAAGCCAAGAGCAATCAAGTGCTTATGGATTTTATCATACCATGCACGTGGAGCTTGCTTAAGACCATACAAGGCTTTATGCAAGCAAAAATATATGCTCTTTCCCTTTCATAGCAAATCCAGGAGGTTTCTTCACATAGAACTCTTCATGCAAATCACCATTCAAGAAAGTTATCTTTATGTCCAATTGATGTACTTTCCAACCTCGATGGGCAATCAACGCAACCACTGCACGAATGGTAGTCATGTGTGAAGTAGGTGCAAAAGTTTCCTCATAGTCAATGCCATATTGTTGCACATATCCTTTGGCAACCAATCTAACTTTGTAGCAATCAATGCCATATGTGGCTAGAAATTTCCAGCAGTTTCGACAATTTGTGGCTGAAAAATTTTAGCCATGTTTTGCTCGAATTTCTCGCTCTTTGAGCCTCAATTGGCTGGTCTACATGGCCATAGTCAAGCGCACCATTTTGGAACAAAGGCATGAGTGTATTGAGCACATCTTGTGAGCTAATTGTTGGTTTCTTTTTTCATTAAAGTAGAGGGAAAACTAAATTTTTAGTAAATATCACATCTCGACTCACAATCCATCAATGGATGGTACAAACAATATCCCTTACTTTCAGCACTATAACCAACAAATATACATTTCTTTGCCTTGTCATCAAGTTTGTGACATTGTTGTGATGGCATAAGAGCATATGCCAAACAACCAAACATGTGCATATGACTAACCATTGGCTTAGGTCCATTCCAAGACTCATAGAAGTGATGACTCTCAATGCTTTTGTAGGGCAGCAATTCAACACATAATTTGCACACATGACCGCTTCCATTCAAAACTTATCAGGAAGGTGCTTTCTGTTAACCATACATCGTACCATTTCAAGAAGTGTTTTATTTTTTCGCTTGACAAACACCATTTTTCTTAGGTGTATATGGCACCATACATCGGTGTGAAATACCTCTTTCACGAAGAAAAGCAGTAAACTCATGTGACATGTATTCACCACCACAACCCGTGCGTAGAGTCAAAAGCTCTTATGAAGAAAAATTTTCAGCCATAACTAAAAATGCTTTGAAGCAAGAAAATACCTCATTCTTTGCTTTCATAGGATACACCCATGTATGGCAAGTACCATCATCAATGAAGGTAACAAAATATACATGCTTCCCAAAAGATGGAGTCTTGACGGGACCACATACATCACTGTGAACAAGTTGCAATTTTCTTGTAGTGTGTGTATGACTATCTTTTGGAAAAGAAGCACAATGCATTTTTCCAAGAATGCAACCTTCACATGCATGCTTTTCAATGGAATCAAGTGTTGGAAAACCAATAACCATGTCCTTCTTTTGCAAGTAAAGCAAACTATTGAAGTTCAAGTGACCAAAATGAGCATGCCAAAGCTCCATTTCAGTCATGGAACAAGTATGAGCAACCAAGGTTTTTGAGGCAACCGTCTTGTATGTATCCATGCAATACAAACCATTACATAATGTACCGGACATCACGATAAAATCACTATTGCTGAAATCATGAACCATACACTTATCATCAACAAAGTGTACATGAAGTCCAGCTTTGGCAATCAACGAAACTAAAATTAAGTTCTTCTTGATACTGGGCACATACAATGCATTTTTCAAGAGAATCACACCTCCATTTGCAACCATAAGCTCAATTTCTCCTACTCCAATGATAGTATAAGAGGCATTATTTGCACACACCACATATCCTCCTTTGGTTGCATCTTTCAAAAATGCAAAAAACCTTTTGCATGAAGTTATGTGCTTTGAAGCACCACTATCAAAGAACCAACCCGAAAACAGCCTCACTCACAACCATACATTTAGAATGCAAAGATGCATCATAATGACATGTAACAACACATGCCCAAAAATCTTGAGCCATGTTAGCTTCATCATTCTTTGCATTTGCTGAATTTTTAGCAATAGACATGTCGGATTCTTTCTTCTTTTCATTGCGTTTAGCAAGCTTTTGACACTCATCAATAGTATGACCAGCCTTTCAAAAATATTTGCATCTTTTCTTCTTTTGCAAATCAGCATCATTAGGAATGAATGAAAGAGGAAGGTTGAGGCTTTGGTTTTGATGAACCAAAAGCTAAACCATATTTACTTTTCCCCTTTTGTGAGATAGAAAGTGCTTGCATTTCCTCAATCAAACCACTCCTATTCACTCTAGGTTTCTCTTCTTGCAAAAGAAGAGACACAACCTCATCAAATGCATACATATTGGGATTCCATTTTGCAACCAAATGGAGTGTAGTGGCAAAGCTTTGAAAAGATTCTGGCAATCCTTTCAACAATGTAGAGATGAGTGGTGCATCCCACTACAACATATCAGGGCTATACTGAGCTTCTACTGAGGAAAATGAACGAGTGCAAATTTGCCTTGATGTTGGTGTAAGAGTCTGTATAAGCATCAGTAGGAAAGTGCCAGTGTAGTCACTAGTATCAACATCGGTATGTGCATCGATATGAGCGTTGGTATGAGCATCAGTATTATGGATGCTCCTATCGACACCTATATCAGCGCACATATCAACGACATGTTGTGCATGATTTTTTTGGGCAGAGTGTGTTGTCTCTTGCTGTAGCAACTTTACGATGATGTTATGTAGCAAAAGACAATACACTCTGCCTAAAGAAAACCGAGTATTCTAATGGCAACCAAAACATGATTTCATATAGCAAAATACTATTGGACACAAAAGGGATGAGCAGAATGAACCATGAATCATGTAAAAAAAAGTTATATATTCCATAAATGAAGCATGTACAAGAGTGTGGCAAACCACTGCCATATATGAGCTAAATACAAAATGTGGCAAAGCACTTCTATATAGGAACCAAATACAAAATTATGGTGCACCATTGCCACATATGAGTGTAATACAAAATTGTGGCAAAGTGCTGCCATACATATACTCAAAGCAATCAAAACCTTTACACCTACAGTCCTACAACAAAGCATATGCGTAAAATGAGACAAATTGACATGATATTCATAAATAAAAACTAAAAATGCCAAACCAAGCTATAAATTCACCTCATCATAGATGCTCCCATGAAATGATTGCACTGCATCCCTCCAAGTCCTCCAATAGTGCAGCCAATCCATGACGATATCCACAAGCTTCTTCAGTTCGCGTCAAAGGATGAACCACTGCCAACTCCTATAGTAAATATGCAAAATGTTAGATGAACATACATGGTGTGCTTAACACAAACAAATTCAATAATTAAAATGATACTTACAAATTGGTAACACATACTATCATATCCCATCTCTTTCTCTCTCTCTCTCTCTTTATGTTTCTCTAGATCTGTCTCTTTCTTTCATCTCTCTCTCTCTTTTTCTCTCTCTCTCTCTCTCTCTCTCTCTCTCTCTCTCTCTCTCTCTCTCTCTCTCTCTCTCTCTCTCTCTTTCTCACTCTATGTCAATTGAAAACAAACAATCACTTACATCGATGTAATTGTTTGTATTGTTGTCGTCAAAGTCCACTTAATGTTGTCCTTTGTCGAATTCCAAAGAACTGATGCCAAAAAGCTCCTACAAAACTAAGGAGAAGAGAAATTAGAAAAAGAAAAACACAAAGAAAGAGAAAGGGTGCTAGAATATGTGCGATACTCACCAAAATTTCAGATCTAGAGAAAGAGAGAGATGTGTGTAGAGAGAGAGAGTGAGAGAGAGATGTGTGTACACAATATGCTCAGAATGTAGTTCACACGCGCAAACTCCACAGTAGCAAATTTTGTTTCAAAATGCGAGCTAATGTTGAATTTTTGCTCTCAGGTCTGGTTAAAACTTTGCGTCGGTATAGACTGTAGAGAATGAGTTCTCCTATGCGCAACGGAAGTGTGTAGTGAACCCTTGTATGTCCAGCACTTGGACAAACATCTGCACCTTAGATAGCTTGCTGCTCTCAACACAAAACTCCAATGGACTTGATACTTTAGCCAATCAAAGTAGACAAGGAGAGCTTTCTAACAAGCTATAAATGACTTAATTTGGACAAGTTTTGATTAGGAAACACAACTGTCAAAGATGAACTACCTCTCCTCACAGGTATGCTGAAGAATTGAGCTTCACTCTCGGACTGATAGCTCTCCGAATATATATCCTTTGAGAAAGATGTTTGGTATAGAGAAAGTAGACACAAATAGCTTTCCAACAAGCTAAAAATCAAGTAATTTGGATGAGTTTTGATCAGGAAACTCAACTCATCAAGATAGACCACCAGCACACATAAGTACACTATAAAACTGAACTTTACTCTCTGATAGATATCTCACATAGTATGAATGATCTGAATGAGATATTTGAGACAGTGAAAGTAGATGCCAAGGGCTTTCCAACAAGAGAAAAATCACGCAATTTGGATATGTTTTGGTCAGGAAACTGAACCAACCAAAATAGACTACCTATCTACACAGGTATACTGAAAAACTTGACTTCACTCTTTCACTGATATCTCACAAAGTACATAAGCTTTCAAAGAGATATTTGATATGCAAAAGTACACGAGATAAGCTTTCCAATGAATGTTTAAACGCACAAAATGGTTACATATGCACTGAGATATGAGCTCTGCAACAGAGCTATGTACAAACTGACGTGCAGCTGGAAGGAGTCTAAGGGAAAACCAAAATGACAAAATGGCTAGATCCGACTACTAGGAGCTCTTGCCTCTTTCTCTCCTTGTTTTGAATGTGCTCCCACTTCAATGTTATAACCGATGAGCATGTGAAGAAGTTTGTGCCTCCTTCTTAACTCACCACTTTCTCCACTACATGCTACTAACTACAAGGCAAGATATTGTATCTCTTACTCATCATGAATTTTGACTAGACTTTTTCTTTTATTATTTTTTCCTTTTTTCCTCCACTTTTTTCTTTATCTTTATAGTTGGTAAATTTATCCAAGCATGGCTCATATGAAAATGAGCTTGTACATTTATCTTCAACACTCCCCCTCAAGCTCATTTGGGAGTTATCTTCATCCATGTCCTTCCTTGAAACCTTTGAGTTTAGAAGCATCCAAGAACTTTGTAAACATATCTGCAACCTGCTCTTTGGTTCTGATGAACTTTACCTCCACATCTTTGCTCAGCACCTTCTCCCTTACATAGTGGTACTGGACCTCTATGTGCTTGCTCCTTGCATGAAACATAGGATTGCTTGCCAAGTAAATACTTGACATGTTATCACCATATATAGGGATGGTTCCAACTTGCACTCCAAGATCAGCCAAAAGCTTTTTAATCCACATTGCTTCGCATGTGGCAAAAGCTAATCCTCTATATTCAGCCTCCATAGATGAAAGTGCAACAATAGGTTGTTTCTTTGAGCTCCACGTGATAGGTTTGCTTCCTATCATGAACACATAACCTGAGGTTGATCTTCTATCTTCCTTTGAGCCTGCCCAATCAGCATCACTAAATCCTTTGACCTGCAATTCTTCATCAAACTTGTAAAACAAAGCATGATTAACTGTATGCTTTATGTATCTCAACACTCTCTTGGCTGAATTTAAGTGTTCACTTGTCGGGGCTTGCATAAACTGAGAAAGTACACCAACAACATAAGACAAATCAGGTCTTGTAAAGTTTGCATAGATCAATGATCCTACAATGCTTCTGTATGTCGTTACATCTTCCAATGGTTCTCCATCATTTGAACAAATATTTGTATTTGTGTCCATGGGTTGAGTGAGTGGTTTGCATTCACTCATTCCAAATCTGAAAAGAACATCCAAGAAGTACTTCCTTTGCATCAAGTAGATGCCACTCTTTCCATAAACAACTTCAATTCCTAAAAAATATTTCAGCTCTCCAAGATCTGAAATTTTAAACTCCTTATCAAGCTTCCTTTTGATATCTTTAATCCCTGTAACATCATTTCCTGTTATGATGAGGTCATCGACGTATATGCAAATATATACCTCTCTATTTTCTTCCTTCTTCATGTACAACGAAGGATCTGCACTACTTGGGTTGTATCCACACTTAGTTAGATACTCAAACAATCTCTGATTCCATGCTCTTGGTGCTTGCTTCAAGCCATAAAGTGCCTTCTTCAACCTGCAAACAAAATCTGGATGGTTTTCATCCTCAAATCCAATGGGTTGACTCATGTATATCTCTTCTTGTAGTTCTCCATTAAGAAAAGCATTTGTTATGTCAAGTTGATATAATGGCCATCTCCTTGAAGCACCAATTGCTATTAAGGTTCGGATAGTTCCCATCTTTGCAGCGGGGCTGAAAACTTCATCACAATCTATGCCTTGTGTTTGTTTAAATCCTTTAGCAACTAATCTAGCTTTATATCTAGCTAGTGAACCATCAACATTCCTCTTTACTTTAAACACCCATTTGTTTGGAACAATCTTCATACCTTCTTTCTTTGGCACTAGCTCCCATGTGTGATTATCTTTGAGAGCTTTGATCTCCTCTTTCATAGCTTGCTTCCATTCCTTTTGTGTGCAAGCTTCTTCATATGTCTCAGGCTCTTTGTCTTTGATAACCTGCATCATGTATGCAAAATGTGTCGCCATAAAACTATCATAACTCAACCTTTGAGTTGGATACCTTGTATTTGAAGATCTTCTTTCATTGCCTTTAGAGAGTTGCTTCTTTAACCTATTTAGCTTTACCATCGGAGTGATTACCTCTCATATTCTTCTTCACTTGCATCTACCTCATTGTTTGGAGTAGCACTTGCATCTTTGGCTCTACTATGAGCTGAATTTGGAGACAAAGAATGGCTCCCCCTCCATGTTGAACATTCTTCATTTGATGTAGATGCCTCTGGACCTGAAGCCTTTGTGCTTGATTGTTGAACTTCTCTTTGATTTGTTCTTGCATAATCATCACAATCTTCTTCAAGAATCTTTTCCTTTCCTTTATCTTCATACCATGGTCTTAGTTCATCAAAGACCACATCTCACGAGACTCTTAATTCCTTTGTTCTAGGGTTGTAACACTTGTATCCTTTTTGCTCCGTCGAGTAGCTGATGAAAATGCATTTTTCTGATCTTGGTTCCATCTTTGTTCTAACTTCTTAAGGAATGTGAACAAAGCAAACACATCCAAAAACTTTGAGGTGTGTAAGATCAGGTTTCTTACCGGAATATACCTCTTCTGGAGTCAAGTGATGTATTCCCGATGTTGTGCACCTATTCATCAAGTAAATGGCGGTTGTGGTAGCTTCAGCCCAATAGTACAATGGTACCTTCATCTCGTTGAGCATGCATCTTGCAATTTCAGCAATTTGCCTATTTTTCCTCTCAGCTACTCCATTTTTTTGTGGTCTGTACCTACAAGTGAACTGCCTTTTGATTCCATTCTCTTGTAGAAAATCTGAAAATTCTTTGGAGAAGTATTCTCCTCCACCATCGGACCTTAAGGTTTTGATAGAACTTCTTGTTTCCTTTTCAACTTCAACTTTGAATCTTTTGAATATAGAAAACACCTCTGATTTTTGCTTCATACAAAACAGCCATACCTTTCTTGAGTGATCATCAATGAAGGTGACAAAAAATCTATTACTAGCCATTGATGCCTCTTGGGTTGGCCCCCATACATCCGTATGTATCAAGTCCAAGACATTTGGAGCCACATAATTGCTCCTCTTGAATGGCTGCCTCGTTTGCTTTCCTAGTTGACAAGCTTCACATAACTCATGTAGTCCAATGCTATTAAATTTTGGAAGACCTCTTACCACTTCATGTTTGCTCATGTCCTTCAGCTTTGGAATGTTGATGTGTCCTATTCTTTTGTGCCATAAGTCCAACTCTGAAATCTTCTTGTTCCCACATTGAATGTACATGACCTTTCCATGTGGATGTTGGACATCCAAAGTGAACATCCTTCCTTCTCTTCTACCTCGAGCAATGACCTTGAAGCCTTCCTTTGGATTCTTTATGAAGCACCCATTCTCATTGAATATGACATGATAACCCTTCTCTACCATTTGTCCTACTGAAATCAAGTTCTTTGAAATTGTAGGAACATGAAGAACATTAGATAGTACCTTTGCTCTGCTTGTATCTCCAAGCCTTATATCTCCAATGTGTTCAATCATGTGTTGAGTATCATCACCTGTTTCAACACATCCTTTTCCACTTGGTACCTGTAGATTAGTGAACAAACTTCCTTGGCATGACATATGGTTACTACAACCTGAATCAATGTACCATTTTTTGTCATCTTCACAAGAGCTTCTATACTCATGTCTCATTGCAAGTAGTGTGTCCTTGCTTCCTTCACTTGAGGTGCTTGCATAGTTGCTTTGGTTCCTTTGATTACCTCCATTTGGTCTTCCATTCTTCAGCCAACAATCACTAGCATAGTGTCCTACTTTACCACAATGATAGCATGTTATACCTTTATGAGAATTGTAGGAGCTTCGACCTCTTCCTCTACTTCTACCTCGACCTCTTCCTTGTGTGTTGGCATTTGATGCATCCTTGTTGTCTTTTGAATTGTTTTGATTGTAGTTGGAGTGGTTGTGACCTCTTCCTTTTCCTCTTGAGCCTCCTCTTGAGTTTCTTCCTTTACCTCGACCTCCATATAACATTTGGTTGTGGCTATCCTTTCCTTTGGGACCACCGAAGCTAAGCTCTTCTGTGACAAGATGAGGGATTAGTTGTTCAAAACCTGGATATACATCTTTCAAGTTAATGGAAGTTATAAAAGGCTTCCATCTTTCATCTTCTCTCAAGCCATTGAGAGTATAACACACAAGATATTCTTCTTCAACCGTTGTGCCAATAGAAGCTAAAGCATCGCTTAGCTCCTTAATCTTCAAAGTATATTCAACTATGGATTGACTCGAACTTTTCTTGATTGTGTTCAACTCATTCTTGAGTTGAAGTTTCCTAGCTTTGGTATTTGTTGAATACATCCTTTCAAGAGCTTCCCAAGCATCCCTAGCTTTCTCTAGATGTTGAATATGACCTACCATGGCATTAGTAATGACTTGCGAAATGAGGAACATGACTCTCCTATTCCTCTCTTCCCATTCTTTTGCTTGCCTCCTTTGGACTATAGCTTGATTGATTTGAGGTTGAGCATCATCGCCGTTGACAATAACCCATAAGCCTTTTCCCATTAGGTAGTTGGTCATTCTAAACTTCCACACGGGATAGTTATCCTTGTCCAACTTCTCTACTTGTTGACCCAAGTCAACCATTGAAGAGTATCAAAGACTTTGAGAGTTACCTCGAATAGTTATAGTCCTTTGCTCTTGCGTTTGTGAAGCTCCTTCTTGTTTTGTAGCTCCTCTTTTGCTTTGCTTCACCTCCAACTCTATTGATGAAGCTTCAATACCAAGTTTGCTCTGATACCAACTGTAGAGAATGAGTTCTCCTATGCGCAACGGAAGTGTGTAGTGAACCCTTGTATGTCCAGCACTTAGACAAACATCTGCACCTTAGATAGCTTGCTGCTCTCAACACAAAACTCCAATGGATTTGATACTTTAGCCAATCAAAGTAGACAAGGAGAGCTTTCTAACAAGCTATAAATGACTTAATTTGGACAAGTTTTGATTAGGAAACACAACTGTCAAAGATGAACTACCTGTGCACACAGGTATGCTGAAGAACTGAGCTTCACTCTCGGACTAATAGCTCTCTGAATATATATCCTTTGAGAAATATGTTTGTTACAGAGAAAGTAGACACAAATAGCTTTCCAACAAGCTAAAAATCAAGTAATTTGGATGAGTTTTGATCAAGAAACTCAACTCATCAAGATAGACCACCTGCACACATAAGTACACTGTAAAACTGGACTTTACTCTCTGATAGATATCTCACAAACTATGAATGATCTGAATGAGATATTTGAGATAGTGAAATTAGATGCCAAGGGCTTTGCAACAAGACAAAAATCACATAATTTGGATATGTTTTGGTCGGGAAACTGAACCAACCAAAATAGACTACCTATCTACATAGGTATATTGAAAAACTTGACTTCACTCTTTCACTGATATCTCACAAAGTACATAAGCTTTCAAAGAGATATTTGATATGCAAAAGTACACGATATAAGCTTTCCAATGAATGTTTAAACGCACAATATGGTTACATATGCACTGAGATATGAGCTCTGCAACAAAGCTGTGTACAAACTGACGTGCGGCTGGAAGGAGTCTAAGGGAAAACCAAAATGACAGAATGGCTAGATCCGACTACTGGGAGCTCTTGCCTCTTTCTCTCCTTGTTTTGAATGTGCTACCACTTCACTTTTATAACCAATGAGCATGTGAAGAAGTTTGTGCCTCCTTCTTAACTCACCACTTTCTCCACTACATGCTACTAACTACAAGGCAAGATATTGTATCTCTTACTCATCATGAATTTTGACTAGACTTTTTCTTTTATTAGTTTTTCCTTTTTTCCTCCACTTTTTTCTTTATCTTTATAGTTGGTAAATTTATCCAAGCATGGCTCATATGAAAATGAGCTTGTACATTTATCTTCAACATAGACATCGGTATAAGCATCGATAATTTCAGTAAATTACTCACGCTTGTACCGATGCTTATACTGACACTTGAGATTTCCGATGCACATACTGTAAATTACCGATGCTTATACAGGCACCCAAAATTTTCGATGCACATATCGACTATTGATTTTCAACGAGTATACCGATGATTAAATGACCGTAAGTATTACCTCCATGTTTTTTCAAGCATTTTCAACGGTCATACCGATGTTGAGGCCTGACCATCGGTATGGACGTCGGTATGCCCCTCATATGTTGTAGTGTCCAAAATAATCTCATCTATGTTTGCCAATTGCTCTTTCAAGTCCTTGATGTGTGACACGTACACATCCACAAACTTATTTTCAGCCATACATACATCCTCAAGTTACTTCCTCAAGTATGCAACACGTGCTTCATTACACATGGCATACAAAGAAGCAAGAGTGTCCCATGCATGTCTTAATGTAGAACATGACCAAATGTGTGGAACTATATGATGCTTCACAGGAAGTGCAATCAATGCATGAGATTGATAGTCAGAGTGTGTTGGTTGTTGCACGAAACCCAGTGTTTCATGCATGGACCAGACATATTGAGGTGCATTATCACTATGTGAGAGACTGCCTTCCTGCAGGAGATATTGATTTGGAATATGTGCCTACACAAGATAATGTGGCAGACATATTCACCAAAGCTCTTCCACGAGAAAAGTTTGAAGCTTTTCACAAAGCTTTAGGCTTATTACCTTGTGCGGGCTAATCTATCATGCCTTGTATGTGTTCATACCATTTTCTCTAGGGGAGTTTGTTACACTTATGTGTTCCTCAAGTAGCTTTGATGTGAAACTTTTCCCTATACATGGGCACTTTTTACTCTAGTGCTGGCTAGAGGTTTTTTCCCCATGTTACCACATACATGATTCCCTCATATGTGGTGGTACTTTGTACATAGGGAGATTATTCAGCTCTTACTTCAATTTTAGTTCATCATCAATAGAGAGAGCTATTCCAACCATCTGTCTTCTTTGTGCATCTTGCTGCATTTTTGCTCCTTGTGTGTGCTTCTTGTGTGTCTCTTGCACTTCTACACACACCCAACACTAATGTCCCAATCCTTTCTTCTTATTGGCCTTGGCACATATCTATCTATATATGTGAATTCATTTGAGTTATTTAATTCAATCCAAACTGTATCTCACTAATTCATGTCCTTGTCAATACCAAGATGTTTTGTATATGAAACATCAAGGTTATTATAGATAATTAGTGGGAAAAAAACTTTAAATTCAAACGTTAAATCCTTAAAACATTTATTATACACAATCTTGCAAAAATGAACAATGGAAGAACATGTTCTTATTTACATTCCTGTCAAGAAAATATACATCAGATGAGAAACCTATACAATGCTCAAAATCAAAAATTTATAATAAATAGGTATATTGTACATGCTCAAAATGAAACAAAGTATCTAACTCTAAAGATGAGATGAGAGGTCCACTAGGTACGTATCTCTCTCTCTCCATGAATACAAAATCTACTTCCATTCTTCACAAACTCAAGAGTGTTGCTATAATAGCTGCATTTAAGTGTGTCTCCCAAGCCCCAAATCCACTCTTTGCCTAACACAAGTTATGTCCTCTCCATGTTCATAATTTGGAAGTCCACATGATCTGTGTGTCCCAACTTCCAAATTGGAAACCATAGTGTCCCATATCCTCTCAACCTCACCCTATATCATAGATACAACATATTTATGTGCATTGGATTGTTTGGAAATATTCAATTTCTTTACTAGAGCATAGTTTATGAAATAATGAGTGGTAGAGTCATCTATCATGATTCTCACCCTGGTCTTGTATACACTACCATGAAGCTTAACCAAATTGTGTGGTCCAAATGGCATTTTCAAAAGTTCACCTTGGATATTATAGGAACAATGTGGTTCATGAAATAGATAACTAAATTATTTCATATGAGTTTGTATCTTTAGGAACTTATCTCATTTCCTTAAGATTGCTTGCTTAGGTTTCCTCTTGAAGCTACAAACAACTTATCCATGTTTTCTTAGCAAGTTACATCATTACCAAAGATGCAATCATGGAACCTAACATCCATCTATTGAGCATCAAAGTTCAATTGATGTTAAAGTTCAATATTTGATTTGCATCACTCCTAAGGATGGAATCAAGTGAGAACTTACAAAAATTCCATGGTTTTCTTAGCAATTTGCATTCTTACCAAGGATGCAACTTATGTAACATAATAGCTATCTAATGAACTTTGAAAGTTCAATTTATGTTAAGTTCCTCGAGATAGAATTAAGTGAAATTATTCACTTAAATGTGCTCATGGAATTAGAGAAACTTTTTTTAAGTTATCATCCTACTTGGATGCATGGGCAATTACACAAGAAAGTGTAAAATCTCTTTCTAAATTTGACTTTATAATTCTATAAGTATCGACTTAGAGTCATCATAAAGTTTAGAATTTTGCAAGTGATCATGCTTTCTTGCTCATCAAATTGGCAAGAAAATTGAATGCTCGACTTTTGGCTTCTGCCTACTTTTACTAAGCAAGACATCTAACATACTAAATGTAACTCGTCATTAAGTATGTGATACCAAAGTATCAACCTGGGAAGAATGGAATAGTTACTTGAGTAGCAAGGTAGCTAGCATAACATTGCAAGTAACTAGTTTTCCTTCTTTCCTAATGTCTAACTTGAGCATTTAAAAGTAAGATAACTACTAGGAAAGTACATTCGTTCATCTACTTAGCAAACAATCATGGGCTTTCATATGCAAATGCATATGCTTGCATGCAAATGCATGTGTGTGCATTTATGTGTTGGCATGTTTTTCTTTTCATGCTCTTAACTAAATCAAACAATTATTGAGCTTACAATGCATGCATTCATCAATAAACATACTAAATTGGCTTCCTTTAAAAGACATAAACAAGCAAGTGGACAAGATTGACTACATCAAATTCCTTTTCAAACAAGAAGGAAGCTTGTGTTGTGCATGAAAACATTCATTTGGAAGGATAAACACACAAACAATCATTTCATTTCCATGCATTAAGTGGAAACGACGATTCATAAATGCAATCAAGTGCTTGATGAACTTTCTAACATGTATATGCTCATGTGTTTTGTTTTCATTGTTTTCTCAAAAGCCAACATAAACATTATCAAAATGGAGACTTATACTATGCTTCCATGATCATTAAATGCAAGCTACATGAAAGCAAAGATCAAATCAAGTATTGAAATAAAACTATCAACTTGGAAAATACTTGTCTCCAGAGCTACCTCCTTCCATTATCCATGAGAAGAGTCACTCTATGCCTTGTGGCATCTTCTTTCTATATGTTGAATGTCTCTATTCATCATGTATTGAGTTTGAATCTTCTGCAACGCCTCAGAAGGGTTTTCCAAAATTCTTTGGCCACCAATAATGACAGGAACAAGCATAAGATATTAGGAGTTGCTACACTCAGTTGCTGCTTGAGTTTGAATCCTACTTAGATGGCATGAAGAACTATCATTTTCATCCTTACTACATGTAGAAGTGATAGATATATAGACTAAATAATGAACATCATATAACTTGATTGGTTGGCTATGTGGATAGATCAAATGGCTTCTCATCATGAGGTCTATGGTTCAAATATCGAGTGTCGCAAGTCATGTGGGATGAGGAAGAGTTTTTTGCACTCGTAACTCTCGCTAGATTGATTTGCAATAGTCAAGGAGCAGATATCCACCCAATGCTAGTGGCTATGGTTGGATGGAGCATATCCATATTCGCTCGATGGAGGGTAATATTTGAGGAAGATGATGAAAAAACAAGCTTTTCATGAAAGCTTCACATAGGGAAAGATGATGCACTATATGAGCTTGAAAAGGATGATGATGAAGGCTCTCAAGATCTCCATAAAAGATATGTTCTAATACCAATGCAAGAGACTCATGATTATGAACAACATGTGCTAGAGAGATGACTATCCTCCCAAACTTATGCCTCTATATATAGCTTTCTCCAAGAGACTTCCTAATAGGGCATTTGGATACTAACCATCCAAGTGTTGGCCATGTAACTACATGTGCACCATGTGTCCTAGTTAACTATACAACTTAAATGGTTGCTTCTAGAAAATTCTAGGGCACTTTGGGAAAATTCTCTCCCCATGCTGGACCCAAGACCTCCTCCTTCACATCCATATGACTTAACCACTAGGCTAAGTGGATCACTTGTTAAAGACAACACTGACCTTATGTTTGAGTCTAGTCTCCAGATCGTTGGTCATACACATGAGTGACCAAATGGTGTCCGGCTTTAGACTTGTCTGAATTGATTAGACCCTTAGATCATAGACATACTTTATTATAGTTTGCAATACTCATTTAGGCATAGTGTTTGTCTTCTCTATACCAACCCTCTCATCAACAAGTGCATCATCTAAATTTGCATTAGAAATGAAATGATCCACATCATCATGTGAAATTTGTAAATTTGGATGTACTTGATTGTCCAACTGTAAAAAGAGGTGGCAAAGTGTCATACACATACCTAGAGCTAATTGAAGTCTCTTGGTACATGAAAATAATGGCTGAATTGCATCTTCCACAAAAACAAAATCACGGCTAACAAAAATGTGTTTAATTTGTGGATGATACAGACGATAGACTTTGCTTTCAGAACTGTACCCAACAAAAATACATTTCACTGCATTATCATCCAATTTCCTGCATTGTTGTTAAGGAACTAATGCATATACCAGACAATCAAAGACACACAGATGAGATGGCAATAGATGTCTTGCAAACATGCCGAGCCTCATATGGAGTGATAGATTGCATTACTTTGGTGGGACACATGTTAAGTACATATAATGCACTCATAACAGCCTCAAGCTAGAAGCTATGTGGTAAAGCCTACCTTTTGACCATACACCTCGCCATCTCCATGAGAGACCTATTCTTTTATTAAGCAACTCCATTGATTTTAGGTGTATTTGGCACTATACATTGATGTTTTATACCATGCTTAGCCAAAAATGCATTAAAATAAGAAGACATGTATTTCCCCCCAATTAGAATTATGGGTGCCCAATTTATATGTTGATAGACTTTCAGCCATAACTAGAAACCATTTGAAGCACATAAACACTTTGGACTTTGTTTTCAGTGGATACACCCATGCATGCCTAGAGAAATCATCAATAAAAGCCATGAAGTAAAGGTAGTTCCCAAAAGAAGGGCTCTACATAGGAACACATACATCACTATAAACAAGGTGCAATTTATGAGCAGCTCAAACTGAACCATCTTTTGGGAAGGATGAATGCTATATCTTTCCTGAAATACATCCTTCATAGACATGTTTACAAGGTGCCTCAAAAGCAAAATTTAGATGACAAAAGCATGCATGCCCAAGCTTTGCATCTGACATAGCCTGAGAATCTTGAAGTGCACATGATGAATCATTCACATATTTTGCATAGTATATGAGCTTATAAAATCCACAACATGAAATTCCAAAGCTAATAAATACATCGACATTTTGAGATATCATGAACTATACATATGTCATCAAGAAATTTGACAACCAAGCCAATCTTGGCTAATGTTGAAATTGAAAATAGATTTTTCTTGATCCCTGGTAAACACAAAAAAAGCATCTGGTAATGTGAAAGAACTACCATCAATAGTAGTCAAAATGATATTAGCAACTCCCATTATAGGATAAGAGGAGTTATTGGTGCATGTGATAGTATTCCCTATAGGAGAGGCTCAAGTGATCTGAAGAAACTATGCTGCAAGGTAATATGTTTGGTCGCCCCACTATCAAAGTACCAAACATCTAAGTCTATTGTAGACATACACTGCTCATGAGAAGATGGGTCATAACTGCATACATTAGTAAATGCCCATTCTTCATTTTGAACAAGATAATCAGACTCTCTTTTAGGTGTAGAGGCCCCTACAACAACCATTCTAGACTCTTTCTTCTTTGCCCCTTTTGCATCCAATTTTGGACAACTCTTTATGATATGCTCATTTCCCTTATAGTACTTGCAAAACAATTTTTTCTTTTCTTTTTTCTTCTCATCTTTGTCCTCCTTCTTCAATTGTGCAGCATTAGCAAATTTTTGCTTACTTTTAGATGAGCTCCATTTACCTTTGCCCTTTTGACTAGCTAGGAAAGCTTGATCTACAACATGCATAATGGACATGTTCTTTCTAGACTGATCTTCCTGCAACAAAATAGAGACTAACTCCTCAAATGCTAAGGAATTTGGATTGCATTTCATTCAATTGAAGAGTAGAAGAAAAACTCTGATATGAATCTAGATGACTGTTAAGAACAATATGGACAAGTGAACTATCTAGCAAGGCCATCAACAAAAATCAACTACTCCTTCGAATCTTCGATCTTTGTCAAAACCATAGAATCTCCTTCATTCATATGCTCACTCTCCAACTATTTTAGGAGGTAAGCAACACGAGCCTCATTTCTTCCCTAGTATAAGGCAGAAAGTGTAGCCCAAGCATCATTTGCTATCTTACAAGAGTGAATGTGATGGTAAGTGTCAAGTTTGATAGACAAAGATTTAAATGCATGCACCTGAGCATCTTTGCCATCCCAACAAAGTTTCTCTACTATAGGTGCAATAGGAACCACAACACAAACAAATTTGAAGATTATCATCTTCAATGCCATCTATATCACCTTAAATAATTGTATTGTACAGGTGTACTAGGATGTTTTTCAACACCCTGTACAATATTCCACAATCCTTTTGCTACCAATACATGACACATCATATATGCCCATAATGGGTAATTAGTACCATCCAACCTATCCTCAACAACCAATATATGGAATACATCATTGCTTTTAGCCATATCCACTGACTAAATACCATGATGCAAAGAAATGAGTATATCTTGAAAAGTTGAAATGAACCTTCTATCAAGCTCTACTAAACCTCTAACAGACTTTGAGGTGCTTGTGCTAGCAAACCAAAACTTGTATATATGTTTGGAACAAAGGACGAAATTGCATGCATAGGCATTGCGATAGTGCATTCGGAGGCCAAAACAAGCTAAGATCAAATTTTGATGCCACAAAGCAAAGTTGTTTAAAACTCCTAATCTCGCTGACTATGCTCACCAATTTTTGTGCGATTCTTAGACTTTAACTAGAGGGGTGTCGATGAGGTCCTACATGAAGTGGTGACCTAATCCGATACCAATTGTTGGAGTTTGAGGCCTATGAAAGCATGCGAGCAACACAAGGAAGAAGAAGAAGCTTGGAGCAAAACACAACATTGAATGAATTACTTAGTGAACATACAAAGATAAGTAACTTGTTTGACATATATACAAACCGGGGGAGAAAACCTCCTAAAGAGGGAAAAAGGGCCTTGATGGTCCTAAGTGTGTTCACACATATCACTACCAAAATATATCAAAACTATACTTCTGAAAATTTCCATAAGAACTCTTTGATGACATGACAACAATCTTTGGAAATTATTAGGGGCATTTTTGAATCCCAATGCCGTAAGTTTAAATGCATATATCCTCCGATCAATAGAAAAGGCAATATTATGCTCATCTACTAGCATGATTGCTACTTGGTTGTAACCCAAGAATCGATCTAGGAAATTGTAAAACTCCTTGCTTGATACTCTTTGCAAGAGGTGATTTATAATGGGGTGGATAATTCTTCCTTATGGCCATATTTGACTACTATGGGAGACACCCATTCAATGTGATTAGTCTCATCAATGCATCTAACTACAAAGGTTTATCAATTTCCTCTTTGGTTTTAGCTGAATATACATTGTATGTGTATGAACTTTGTAGGGTTTAGCATTAGGTGACATAGGAATCCTATGTGCACAAATCTATGGGTAAATGTCATAAGTCCTTGTAAGAACAAACAAAGACATCTTTATATTTTTGAGCTATGTGTTTTAAGTGAGTCTCTTCTATGTTAGACACATCACTTCCAATATAGCTACACTTTTTTTTTGTTTTCCTCAACACTCATTATCACTTTCTTCTCCAGTTCTTGATTATCATATGTTTCTCCATTTACTACTTTGCACATTGTACTTTGAACTACAATCTTCTGAATTTCTATTCGTACTTATTAAAGTGCTATTTGGATTCAAAGTCATTTCCTATCTTGTGAGGTAATACTAGATTCTTTAGGTAATTCTTCTAATTCATATAAAGAATATGTATGCATCATAGGATCTCTTATAGAATCGATTGCTTTAACATCTTTCATGAACTCACATTGTAAATTGAACTTTTGTTCCATTGTGATGGAAAGCAAGCCATCCTCATTTTCCTCTACCTTTGGTATCCATTCTTCTTTCTTAAATTCCTCTAGAAAACCTAATGTGGACACTTTTTTAACATTGTAGAATTATTCATTGTAATGTTCAACCATCCTGTCATCATTGATATGTCCATATTTGCAAAAAAAATAATCTAGCTATGTGCCTCAAAGTCTTCATCAAAAAAATTTTGAGGAATATATGTTGAATCTTCTAAGGATCTAACATGAATTGCAATATTTGTGGTATCTCAACATCTAGTTCTTTGATCTCATTTCTAACTTCTTGACAAACCCACAAGTTTGGATCCTCTTCCATCCAAGGTTCTGAGTTTTACGATTTATCTAAAGAGAAATTATTTGCATTTTTTTAATGATATTCCATTGAAGAAGAAAAAAGTCTAGGTGCTCAAAATTATTGATATTGATCTATTTGTGATCTTAGGCATTAAAGATAAAGAGCATTGCTGGCCCAATCTTGCACCATTTTCAATTGTTGAATAAATGGCCTACCTAGAATCATCTTTAATTGATGGATTGACTAAATTTTTAGATTGCCAAAGTATGGTCAAGATCAACTCCTTATGTACTTAGTGTCTTATGACTTCTACCAATCCAAAAGTTCATTCAATATGTTCATTAGCTAGTTTACATAAGTAGGATATAATGTAGGTTTACCCCACGTTTCCCATAGGGATTTAGTTGCTATTAGAGCTCTTTCCACACTATCCAAGATTGCTTTGGTAGTGTGCCCATTGAATGATATACGCAAACATGTGTTGCCTTCACCTCTGTTGATGTCTTCTTTTAACTTATCCACTAGCACTTGCGTCATGCTCAAAGTGTCTACATCTTGTTTAGGTTCTAAATCCTTGATTTGAGCAGTGTTTGATTCCATAAATTTGGCCTTTTTTGTCATAAGAGTGGATTTGCACACAAAATTTGTTCTATGGTGAAGGTGAATTTCACTAAAGTTTTCTTTAAGAGTTGTAAACTAGATGTGCTACACTCTATTTTGCCCATTGGAAATTTTATAGATGTTACCTTTTTTATAATATATTTCCTATGGTATTCTCCTATGTATTGGGGCAACTTATGTAAGCCTTCATCTCCATCATCAAGAATTTGTATCCCTGATGCACTGTCATTTAGGGGATATTCAATAAGTTGACTATCTCCACTTGAACTTGTTGCATAGGATGTCCTTGATAATTTTCTTGATCTTTTTTCCATTCCTCTTCTTGTAATTGGTTCCAAAGATAATCAGGCTATTCATCTTCCACCAAGGATTATAGAGCTAATTTCTATCTCTTTTTCAACCACGTCAACTATAACTTGTTATGCCCAAGGTTCTAATTCTTCTATGGAACCGGATACCACTTGAGTCCTAGCCATTTCTTTTAATGGTGCACTCTTTTTGCTAGGTTCAACTTGGGAAGTTGCAGTTCTTGTTCTAACGTTTGTGACAATTCAATTAGCTATCTACACATGCTAATCCTTTTCTTCTCCAACTAGGCATCGAGGTAGCATTGACAATGCACTTCAATGCTTGGTTCACTTTTTACCATTTCTTCATATGATTTGAGTAACATCCCTAAGTCCTCACAAAGATGGTAGGCTAGCACATAACTAGCTTTGTATTTTCTAGAATCATTTTTAGTCTCTAATGCACATATTTCTCTTTTGAGCCTTCCACGAGTGCATCCTCTATCTCGTTTTCAAGGCCACTCATCTTCTTTTTCCACTCTTACTAATTTGAAGAGGTACTTTCTCTTTAGAATCACTACCAGTACCAAAGTCTCCCACCATTTTGAGTGGCATGTGTGATGATTTAGGAGGATTATGAGGGAAATCCTTGATCATATGCTCCTTCCTTTAATCCTCATAGTGACCCTCAATTTTCCATGCGAATGTTCTCGATGACCTTGGACCATTGTTCAAGAAGTGTCATTCCAACATCAGTAGCATGGACCATCGGGAGTTGGTGCATTTCTCATTCATTGCATTTGCACCACCCTCTCTTGACATGATATATGCATGCACTTGTTCTATTTTTCCAAGTGGGATCCTCATTTTTTATTTGCAAGGTAATATGCCTCTTCCTTATTCCATCTTCCTTCACTATAGCTATCCTCAAGGTATTCATTTATGTGCTCAAGGTAACTTTCTAGATAGCTAGTATTTGTATCAACCATTGAAGCTTCCACTTGTACTATCGCTTGTTTAACATTTTCCATTATGTACTTGACTAGGACAAAATTTTGTGGAAGTGGAGTTTGATGATCTAAAACTAGTTTTAGTTGTTCCTCATTCCTTGGTCATACTTAGGCCAATTGTAATATGGATCTCTATACGGCATTTGTTTCTCTCTCTCTCTCTCTCTCTCTCTCAGTTTCCATATGTTGAGGAGTATACGTTTGAATAGGTGGATATTTGTGGCCCCTATTGTGGTTGTCTCTTGCAAAAGGATTATTTTGTAGAGTGGGTTGCCTTTTTCAGTTCAATCTTGCAAAATCGCATGGATCTCTTATCCATAGGTTGATACATAGGCACTTTATTACACATCTAGTTATGATGAACACCATTGCAACTTTGGCATCTCTGGTCTTTGGCATGTTCCATTTGTAGCTTCTTCACCACTAAGTCAAAAACTTCCTTTACCAAATAACTTGAGGCACTTGAGATGGTTGATTCTTCAATTATCACTTCTATAGTGGAATGTTAAGGTCCATGACTAGGGTGTCTTCTAAGTCCACACAGTATTTGATACACTCATTAAAGGTGGTCAACCTACAAATCTAAACAAGAAAATGTACTTTCTCATTTGTAAGACCATCCAAAAATAAGGAAACGAATTTCTAATATGAAGGCATGCCCACAAAAAGGCATCTATCAACATATTGTTTATATATTCTAGCAACAACTCTAACAAATTTACAACTTTTGTTCAAAGCTATAGATTAGAGAAGTCACACCTAATTTGGAAAGTTCACCTATGAAATCTTCCATAAGCTTGTCAAGATTCCTAAATGATGTAGGTTGTTAGTGGTTGAAACCATAGGAGTGCAATTTCCACTAACTCCAAGTTGAGTGCTTCATATTGTGTGAGAAAATCAGTAATTTGCTCATGTCTAAGGACCTCTTTGAATTTGGAGCATGACTATATGGATTCATAGACTCTTCATAGTAGTTTTTCATGCACTTCACCACTTGTGATGGTTGAAGGCATCTACATGGCTCTTGAATGTGTTGACCTACATTCATTGCTTTAGTGGCATGCTCCACATGCTTAAACAAGAGTTTGAATCTTATATGCGGCAAGATCCACTAGAATCTTGACATTCCCTTGACAACTTGGTGGATTGGGAGGTTTCCAATTGTATTTAAAAGTGGAATATATGCTTCACCTAACTCTCCTAGATTTTATTGCAAAAAGATTATTTGATCTACCTTGAAAACCACCAATGGAGTGTTTGAGGTTTGGATCTCGATTCATCTTCTTAGATTCATGGATCTTTGAATACATAGTTCTTGATTTGCACATGTATTGAGGGGCATATTTAGAAATTCATTTATATTAAACTCATATAAAATTACTCGGTTTTTAGGTGAGGGCATCATATTGTTTGTCCAAAATTTTCTATGCATGTGTTTCTCTATGCACACTGCTTTCCAAGTGGATTCATCTAGAAGCCCCTAGAGTTGGATGATGTTTGTCAATGTATTGCTAGCTCTAGGCATGTGTGGGATCATTTTATATGCTTCCTCATCATCAATCAAATCTAATTCTCTCACTATCTCTCCCTTGCCATTTGTATGATTTCAATTAAATGGAAGCATGCAAATTGTGCCCTTATAATCTTCAAAGTGGTCGTCAGAGTATTATGTGACTATGAAGATGGTGATGGTCAAGCATCTATGTTTTGAAGCCTAACCACTTGGCAATTCATGCTTCAAGGTAGAGCATAATTATTAGGGAATAATAAGACTCCAAAATCCTGCAATGATCTCAACTATAGGGACCAATTTGATATAGATTTATTTGCACAACTTGTAAGTCTTTAGATGGAGTCATGTTTTCCTTGTTGAGATATCAAGCTCAACATGTGATGACCCAGGATGACACATATCACTTTTTCATTTCTATGACATGTATAGTGGTCACGCTGGTATATGTCAGGTATACTTCATTGAGCTTTACTAGATTTATCTACCGAGAGTGATGGCACATTTGTTTCTTGCCAGCTCACTCATTCATGGGTATTAGGATTTTCCTTATGTATTGTTCTTTATATATTGCACTTGTTGTATTGTTGTTTTAGGTCATTATTGTACATTCCTTTTATGTAATAGAAGAAGAAGAAGATCATTCTTCCTTGCCTCAATCTATGTGTGTGCTCCTCTTTGAGTGTGAGTGTGTGTGTGTGAGAGAGAGAGAGATCTCTCTTCCTTATATCCTTCCTCATGACATGGTATCAGAGCCAGGTTGGCTATAGAGAGCTCATGGAGAAGGCCGACGGTGAAGAGTACACGAGAAGATGTGGAGAAAACACGATTCACAATTGACCTCAGATTGCTACAAAAATTGGCATGAAGTTAGAAGGCCTCAAAATATTTTCATGAGTTATCCCTTTAGGATCACTTGTTTTTGTTAGATTTTTGTTTTGAAGCCATCTCGAACTCTATTTCAAGCCCACAAGGTGGGGCCACAAAAAAATAGTTCAGTTTGCAAAATTGTCACTTGCATCCTATTCGACAACACTCATATATTCTAGATCTAGAATTTCAAGCGATTCTATGTATTATTGATACACACAAATTGTGTTTTCCTGAGATCAAATTGTCACGTCAAAGTGCAACAACGTTCAAGCAGAAGTAATGCTTGTAGTCTTTTGTAGTGTTGTGAATTGCTACAAAATGGCAAACACAGATGGAATGAGTGAGCTTATAAGCGATAAGTTGGACAAGAAAAACTTCCATGCTTGGAGATTCAGGATGATTAATTTCGTGATGGGAAAAGGCTGCTGGAAGTACATCGAAGGAGAGAATGAAAATGCTCCACAATTACCAGAGAGGAATCAGACTATGGACTAGTTAAGAGCATATGATGAATGGAATCAAGAAGCACGAAAGGTAATGTATTGTCTATCTGTTAGCATACAAGATAGCATGATTGGGCACATACAGGATGCCAAGACTCCAAAAGAGGCTTGGAATAGCTTGGTCACTTTGTATGAGATCAATACAAAGGCACAAAAATTGCAACTCAAGAACGAACTGCATACTTTGGAGAAAATAGGCATGTTGGTAAGCAACTACACCTTGAAAATCAAAAGCATATCTGAATCACTTGCATCTATTGGCATGAATGTAGATGATGATGATGTGGAAGTGTGCCTTCATGGCTTAGGAGCTACATATAAGCAGTTTAGAATGTCTATTCAGACCATGGAAAATATTCTAAATTTTGTTGATCTAGTGTCCATGTTGATTATTGAAGAAAAGAGTCTTGGTGAGGATTCAAAGTCCTAAGCAAAACCTAGTTGTGAGCAGGTATTCTACTCTAGTAGAGGAAGAGATAGAGGTAGAGGCTTTGAAAGTGGAAGAGGAAACAATAACCAAGACCAAGGTCAACATCAAAATCATGCAAGAGGTAGAGAACAATTTTGAGGCAGGGGGAGCCAAAGAGGCCGCAGGAATTTCCATAGAAATGATTCAAGTAATGATGGTAAAGGATGTTGGAATTGTGGTAAACCTGGACACTTTGAACGTGTTGCAGGTTGAAGAATCAAAATAACATAAGGCAACAAAACAACTATGCATCCAAAAGTGCAAATGACTTTGAGAATTTGTTCATGGTTCAACATCATATGATGAATATGATGTCTGCTGATGTTTCTAATTTGAATGGAAATGTCTGCTATGTTGATTCAGGTGCTTCAAATCACATGACCAATCATGCGGAATGGTTTAGTAGTTTGCAAAAATTGCTACTTCTTGGATATGTTGAAAGAGGTGATGACACATCACACCCTATCAAACATAGCACTGTCTATGGAGGATGGGAAGGTAAAACATCTCGCTGATGTGCCACATGTTCCAAATATAACAAAGAATCTAGTTTCTGTTGGACAAATGGTTGACCAAGGATTACAAGTTAGGTTTAATGCTGATGGGTTATATGTAGAAGAGTACAAACAAGGTGGACGATTGATTGCCAAAGGAAACAAAGAGGGTAGGATGTTCACCTTAAATGTGAAAATTCCTGAAATGAATGCAACCATGTTTGCAAAAGGTGCAAGAGTTATTGCTGATATAATGATCTGGCATAAATGAATTGGACATGCAAACTTGCAAAGGCTGAAATTGATGTAGTCCGAGGAGATTGTCAATGGACTACCAAATTTCAAAGTTGCAGAAATGCAAAAGGTATGTGCAACATGTCGATTTGGTAAACAATCAAGAGCATCATTTTCACATGACAAGCATGTTAGTGAGAATGTGCTAGAAATAGTACATACAGATGTTTGGGTACTTGCAAAGACCACATCTATGGGTGGTTGCAAGTTTTATGTTACTTTCATTGATGACCATACACGAAAAGTATGGGTATATTTCATGAAAGAGAAGAGTGAGGTGTTCACTCCCTTCCAGAATTTTAAATCTATGGTGGAAAAGTAAATAGGAAAGTATATTCAAACATTAAGGTCTGATGGAGGAGTTGAATACATGGCTATCTCAGATGCAAAGCTTTGGCATATATGCTTTGTCAATCTCAATTATGCTAGTTTACTATACCTTAGAAATATGAAATCAAATTTCTTAAAAGTCATGGAATTCGATGTCAGTTTTCATGCAGGTACACACCACAATAGAATGGCATTATTAAATGCAAAAATAGACATTTTGTAGAAATAACAAGAGCCTTGATGGTTGAGAAGAATATGCCTCATTGTTATAGGGAAAAGGTTGTGCAGACTATTGTACACATCATGAACAGAACTCTGACTGCTGTTGAACATCAAGTTACCCCTGAAGAGAAGTTTACAGGTAAAAAGCCAAACTTATCAGATACGAAAGTTTTTGGCTGTATTGCATATGTGCATATTCCAGATGAGTTGAGAATGAAGCTTTATCCAAAAGCAAAAAAATGTAGCTTCATTGGGTAATCCCTTGAGGAAAAGGGGTATAAATGTTATAACCCACTCACATGATAGGTGAAGGTAAGCAGAGATGTGGTATTTGATGAAATGTCAAGCTTCTATGGAGATGCCAAAGAAGGACTGAATCTTAAACCAAATGACAAAGAAAATTCTGAAAAATCAAGTGCAAAATCTCAAGTTTTGAGTGGACCAAATGCGTCACCAAGCAATAATTCCAACTCAAATCCATGGAGTGGAAGATTGCATGGAATTTTTTGTTATGAATTATGGAATGTGTTGAATAAGGAATTGTTGGAGAGTTAATTTATTAATGTAGTAATGTGTTTTGGTGTTTTTGATATAGCAATTGAATTCTTGTGAGGAGCGTGAAAGGCGTGCAAGGATGGACATCAATAATCGGATTTATATTTTATATAGTTTGTAAATAAAACCACGTAGAGGATTTGATTTTTAGAAATAGTTAGTAAAATTAGTGGTTAGGATATGGATCATTGTAGACCGTGGTTTTTGTTATTAAAAGCAAAGGCTCTCTACAAAAGAGACCAACTTTTACTTCATGCATGTTTTTTGAACCCGCTCTCATGTAACCACTATTTTTGATATAATAAAAAATCCTATAAATACCTGCACTATGTGGGCTATCAAAACAGAGTGCATGGGGGGAGATTGCACCCAATACTGTGTTTTGTCTTGTCTCCTTGCATATCTATTTTCTTTACGTATTTTTCGCATTCATAACCTCTGTATGCATGTGAGTTAAGATCTTGATAACACTAGTATTAGAGCCCTGCGTGTGTCACTACGAAGGGGTCTATTTCTGTTCGTTTTGGTGTTTGATCTTTGTTTGCTGTTCGTTTTCATTTCCGCTTTCGCTTCCACTTTCATTTTCGCTTTCGTTTCCAATTCCGATTCCGTTTCGGTTTTTGGTTTCTGTTTCAGTTTCAGTTTCAATTTCTGGTTTCTGTTCTTGTTCCTGTCGTCGACTAAGGCATAGAACTGGGCATAAGTAAGGCATAACTAAGGCATTACTTTGGCATCTTTGGCACCGATGGCTCCCTTGGTGACTGTTGGCTACACGTGAACTAATTTTAATTTATGAGTGACAATAAGGAGTTTTATATTCACCAAGGAGGAGAAGGATTTGAACCCACAACCTCACTCTCACAAGGGAAGTGTTTTCAATTACACTATCTCTTTGTGTTGTCACTCTAGTTCTCTTTTCTTATATTTAACACAACTTGCATCTCTTTCTTACTTTTTCAATTCCCAAGAACAACCCTTGCTTTTACATTTTAATTCAAGCAATCTCAAAATTGTTTTTACATATCTAGCAAGAGGGTTTACACGTAATATCAATAAAAAACGATTAGCCAAGGAATTCAAGGAAAATGATCTTGTATGGTTACGTATTACTCAAAGGTGTCTAAAAAATATTTTACAACATCCTAAAATTAAACTTGCACCCTACTATTATGGACCATTTTGCATTATACAAAAAATTAATGATAATTCATTTAGATTAGATATACCATCACATTGGAATATACATAAATCTTTTCATAGTAGTTTACTTAAACCATTTAAAGGAACTTTACCACTCACTCCATTTCTTGTTGACCCTCCTTTAATTGAAGAACAATCTGAAATCTTAGTTCCTGAGAAAATAATTGATCATGATGTCACTAGTACACGCATAGGTACTCAATATCATCGATACAAAAATCACTCTATTGAAGAATGTCAATGGATAAATAAAACACAATTAACACCCCATTATGATCACTTAATTTTTGCATATCATACAGATACACATACACATTAATGTAACTCCTCCATGAAGATTTCCATGCATGTGTTTTTACATGGAACATGCTTATTTTCACTCAGTGATGAAACATGTGACTGGCCATCCATGTTTATTATTCTTTTCTCAATTGAGGTCAGTTGCTTTTTGCAACTAAGGGGCTCTCTACAAAAGAGACCAACTTTTACTTTCACGCATGCTTTTTGAAGCCGCTCTCATGTAACCACTATTTTTGACATAATAAAAAATCCTATAAATACATGCACTCTATGGGCTGTCAAAACAGAGTGCATGGGGGGAGATTGCACCCAATATTGCATTTTGCATTGTCTCCTTGCGTATCTATTTTCTTTATGTATTTTTAGCATTCATAACCTCTATATGCACGTGAGTTAAGATCCTAATAACAATTTTAGTCCAACATATTCATTAAATACATCCAAGAAAGGTAAGAAAAAGCTTTTTGCTGGTAGTAAAACATCTATAGGTTTTGAAGACATTGATGGAGATTCAAGTGGTTCAGAAAAAAGCCTTGATGAGGAACTTGGATTGCCCCTTGTGAAGACTCTAGGAGTAAGAAAGGCACATGTAAATAATACAAGGAGAAGTGACCCAAGACCAAGAAGATTTGGAAGGATGCAGAATTTAGTGCAACGATTGCCACATGATAGTTACATGGCTCGTCATTGTGCCTACATGACACAGGTAATACAAGATGTTGAAACCTCTTGTTTTGAAGATGCAATTGGAAATGTAGATTGTAAAAAAGCTATGGATGAGGAGATGGCTACACTTTATGGAAAGAATACATGGAAGTTGGTTCCATTGCTGCAAGGAAAGAAACCCAGAGTTTGCAAGCGGGTTTACAAGGAAAAGCACAATGCTGATGGTAGCATAAGTAGGTACTAAGCACGATTGGTAAAAAAAAGGATATGCATAGACTTATGGGATTGATTACGAGGAAACAATGTCTACTGTCAAAATACTTGTTGCATTACCTAGAACAAAAGGATGGACTTTGCATAAGATGGATGTGAAGGCTACTTTCCTACATGGTGAGTTACAGGAAGAAGTATACATGGAAAAGCCACAAGGATATGAAGTTTCAAAGCATCTAGAATATGTTTGCAGGCCGCATAAGGCTTTGTATGGACTTAAACAATCCCCTCATGCTTGGCATGCAAGGATTGCTGATTATTTGACCACCATTGGATTTTTTATGTGTGATGCAGATCATTCATTATATGCAAGGAAGGGGGATGATGGCATCATGATTATGGCTATTTATGTTGATGACTTGATTGTAGGAGGTGGCAATGACGCAATCATTAAAGAGGTAAAGAAACTCCTTATGTAGGGATTTGACATGAAAGATCTTGATATGCTACACTACTTCGTGGGCATTGAGTTTATACATATAGAAACAAGTATATGGATGCCACTAAGACAATATACCTTGACTATGCTGCAAAAGTATGGTATGGCTGATTGTAAGCCAATTTCTATGCTATTAGATCAGAATTTGAAGCTAGATACTACATCAGGTGAAGCATTGGAAAATGCTACTATGTACAGGAAAATTGTGGGAAGTTTGATATATCTCACAATTACAAGGCCTAATCTAAGCTACACTATTGGACTTGGAAGTCAATTTATGTAGGTTCCCAGGAAGCAAGATCTAGATGCTCTAATGTGCACTTTACGTTATGTGAGTGATACTTTGGATTATGCATTGTTTTATGAAGCTGGTGTAGATTTGTAGGTTCATGGATACACCGATGCAGATTGGGCTGGTAGTATTCTAGATAGAATATCTACTAGTGGCTTTCTATTCTCACTTGGGAGTGCATCTATTACGTGGAGTAGTAAGAAGCAACCCACTATTCCTTTGTCGAGTACAGAGGCTGAATATAGAGGTGCTGCAATGGCAACATGTGAAGCATCCTGGTTAGAGATGCTACTTGGAGATTTAGGTGTGGAAGTGCAAAAGCCTATCACCATCTATTGTGATAATGTTAGTAGCATACAGTTAGCATGGAACCCTATTTTTCATGCTAGAACAAAGCATATTCAGGTACATTATCACTTCACCAGAGAGAAGGTATTAGCAGGTGATATTGATCTTGTTTATGTGAGAACAAATGAGTAGGTTGTTGATATTTTTACTAAAGCACTTGGAGCAGAGAAGCTGAAGAAGTTTTGGAAGATGCTTGGATTAGAGGACATGATGTTGAGCTTGAGGGGGAGTGTTGAGATATGAATCTCAACATGTGATGACCCAAGATGACAAGTATCACTTTTTCATTTCTCTGACATGTAAGGTGGTCATGCCAGTATCTGTTAGGGATACTTCATTGACCTTTACTAGATTTATCTACCGAGAGTGATGACACATTTGTTTCTTGCCAGCTCACTCATTCACAAACATTAGGATTTTCCTTATGTACTGTTCTTTATATATTGCACTTGTTGTAGTGTTGTTTTAGGTCATTCTTGTACATTCCATTTATGTAATAGAAGAAGAAGAAGATCATTCTTCCTTGCCTCAATCTGTGTGCATGCTCCTTTTTGAGTATGAGTGTGTGTGTGTGTGAGCTCTCTTCCTTATCTCCTTCCTCGTGACATTCCCGACCAGAATTTACTATGGATGATGTCACATATCAATGAATTAGAGTATGTTGCTACTTTCAATGAAAAGATATGACTCCTCATTGAACTCTTATTTCCTAATATCCTATGCAAATTTAAGTGCATGTATGACAATATAATTTTGTGAAAAGTTGGAATTCTTAGGTCATGATCCACATGTTTGAGTGTTTTCGGATAAATTTAGATTTTCAAAAAATCCAAACCATCAATCACTTCAACTGACATGCACAAAACAAAATACATACTATGCTCTTTCAATAATTGTAGTCAATTGAGAGAATGCAAATTTATCAAGAAAATTTGTAGAGCCTCGACTAATTTTCTAGAGTATCAAGAGCAAACAATGATATGAACATTTGATATGCTTGTTATTCTTGTTATGATGCCTAAATGCAATAAAAATATAAAAAAATTCCTTATCCATGTATATAAATTTTAGAAGAAAGATTAGTGTGTTCCAAAGTCACTTGTTTTACTAGCTTTTGCGCTTAAAGTCCAAGATATAATCACTCGGTGATCCTCTAAGAGAGTTTTCTAGTGATTTTGGAGTTGGAAATGAGATGAAGAATGCCAAAAAGTACCTAACTTTCTTGAAGAAGGGGTGAATGCTGATGACAACAAAGCTCAAATTGTGTCATGCGTGAGAGGCTAATAAGGGTTGGGGCATTGACATATAAATATGAATAATTCAACAATTCAAGTGGGTCAAATCCAACTCCAAGTTACTCAAATTGAGGGTCAAGCTGCACATCATTAGGAAATTTATGGAGAGAAATCAAAGATGATTTTTGAGTTAGCTTTCTAGTGAATGAAGTGTGATGAGGAGGTCCTACATTTATGGTTCAAAGGCGGTTGTTCGAGATGATGAAGTGACAAGTGATCAACACTTATATCCCTAGACTTTAGAGAGGAGGTATGGATTTGGTGACCATAGAAAGGAATAGAAGCCCAAAGTAAAAAACGATCCATCAAAGAAGGCTCAATAATGACTTGATATGATGCCTAACGATGCACAAAGATGTGAATTCCTTGGCATAATGAAATATCAATTCAGTACATCAACTCCTCTCGATAGGATATCCTGAGATCATGCAAGCTTTGAGTGAAGAAACTACTTTAAGTCATCAACCACTATTACAAAACTAATAATTCTTATTACCATGTAGTGTTAGGGAATTTATATACTCGAGATGATTAACAATAAAGCTATGAATAAGTGGACCCTTTTCACATACAAATATATTTAAGTGCTTGGAAGGGTGCAGAATATATTGTTAACTGCTTATCAAACCAAATGATGTGGTTGGATATCCTCCTATATATTTCAATGAAGTGCTAATCCAAGTTCTACTACAATAGTTTATATGCCCCTCCATTATCGAGGTCAATCACTCACTCAATACTTCCAATGATTTGGTGTCATGGCTCTCTCAACACTTCCAATCTCAGTTGTATGGACCCAAAATCATATCAGAGTTGTGAAATCAAGAGGGTTGATTTCTAATGGGTTTTAAAGCTCCATCACATGAACAATAACACCTAACAATGTGCTTTGTATAGTCACCATGGAATCTATATGTGGGAGATTAACTCTTTGAATGTTGAGCTTTATACAATGAACAGGATGGTGAAAATGATTCAAAGCTCTCGTGAATAAAACCAATCAAGTCCAAACTTGGATGTAATATGAGAAAAGGAAAATGGGTTCCTAAAAAGAGATACTCCTTTTGGTTTTTGAGTCTCAAACAAAGGAAAGATCTCCTAGATGATGATGTTAGCTAGTAATGTATGCATGAGTAGCAACTTGATCAAGTATTCAATTTGTAGGTATGTAATGGGCCACATTATATGTTGTAAGTTGATATAAGTACATGCATTCTGAGTTATATGGTCGTGATTGGCTCTTTATCATTAGAGTTGTATATGCTCAATCAAGCTGGGGGGACCTAGGAACTCTAGATCATGGAGCTAAGCTATGATAGCATTGTTTCAAACTATCAAGCAACGATTGGTGCCTATAGCTCATAATAGGTCCATTCTATTGCCTTGATCTTTGTCTAGTATGAATCCATGAATTATTAGAGAATTATTAAATGATATTGGAAATGGGGGATAATATTTCACATATATGAACCTAATAGTTTTGAAGCACACCGATCAACTGGTCGATCATAGCTGTGATTGCTATCATGATTTCTTGTACCCCTTAATTCATCAGCATCAGGTGCATGAAGAGATGTGATCCTACTAGTGAGTTAAAAATGAGATTGCATTGCATTATCTAAAGTTTATGGAATCAATGGACCCACGTTGACTTTATGATCAATATTCTACACAAGATGTTGTATATGCACAATCAATCGTGAGATCTAATCAATTATGACTTTGATGGTAAGTTTGTACTAATCCATGATTGGAAACTTCCTTGTACTGATCATTGCCTATGAATCACATGCTTACAAGATGCTAACATTGAATGTTGATAACTAGGGTCTAATCAAGGGGATCAAGAAAGCTATCCAACAACATATATATAATAAACATGTGTTGGCAATCAAGGCCAAGCTAGAAGAGTGACAACTGGAGGATATAGCAGTCATAGGAGAAGAGGAAGCACATGAAGGAAGCCCCATGGTTCAACTATGATATACATACATATCTTTTACAAAAAAATAATGTTTATCACTAATCAACTGTATAATAACCCCTCATTTGTAAATGTATGCTCCATTTTCTGCAAGAAAAAGAGTTCTCATGCTTGAGAACTTGGGTAGAATCTATCTTTCAAATTTCATATTTTTTGGAGCTCATTTGAGCCTTCAAATTAGCATTAGGCCCTAAGTTTTAAATATGACAAATAGTAACTTTGAAACTGACCAAAAATCACCTAAAAATTACAAAACAGCTAGAGAGTTCATTTGAGGGGGGAGATTTTTGAAGGGACTTTGAGAGAGCTTGAAGGAGAAAGTAACAGACTTGTAATCTTGTTGATGAATACAATACTCCATTGTTCATCTCTATTGCCTTTACCTTGTGTGTGTATGTGTGTGCATCTTGTGTGCTTCTCACCTTACCATATATACACATCAATTGCTCACAATCTTCACATCACACTCATGTGTCCATGGATTGAAAATTATGAGGTGGTTCTCCATAGACATTGATACTCATAAGAAAGATCCCAATTAGCTACCTGCCACTCTCCTCCCAAATTTAAATACCCCCTATCCTTGGTACACATAGAGTCTTCTCTAATGTCCAAACAATGCTCATATGGATACTATGAGGAGACGGAATAACCTCAAAGATTCATGGTAGAGTCTTGGCTCCCCCAAGGTCTGGTCCTTGACTTGGCCAAGGACCTTGATCAAATGTAGGTAGACCAATGGTAGACCATGGAGGTTTTAATAATTCTAACACTCTTTTCCCCTTCTAGAGATCAGTGTCCTCAGTGATCAAAGAAGGAAAGTGTTTATGAATCAAAGCTTCTGATTCCCAAGTAGCATTTGTGAGTGGACGACTGGTCCATGCTACGAGATACTATGGTATGGAGCAATTATGTAGCTTCTACTCCCTTTTGTCAAGGGCTCGAAATGGAACATCTAGCTGAGATGTTCTATCCTCTAAAGCAACTAAACCATCCACACAATTTTCATCTTGAGAAATGTATGCTCTCATCTTGCTAACATGAAAAACTACGTGAACTTTGCAATCATCTAGAAATTGGGGCCACAAAAGGTGAATAGCTAGAACTAATAAGTCCTTTGTCGAGATACTTCTTGATCATACAACATACTTCCACCTCCTCTTGTAGACTCATTCGATATGGATGTCTCACTGATGGATGGGCTCCTCGTACTAGCTCAATCTTGTGCTCCACTTTTCTATGAGAAAAAGACCTGAACGTAATTATGAAAGAAACAAGTGTTGAAATTTAGTTTTCATTCTCGGAGCTAGCTGAGCTTACAAACTAGTTTGAATCTATAAAGATAATAACATGTTCAAAATATAGGAAATAAGGATACTTACACTCTACTTTTACCATCATAGAGGTAGAGATCCGTGTGTATTTTTGAACATCAGGCTCTCCACAAATGGTGATGTGGTGATGATTATGATAAAATAGATATACATGAGTCCAAAAATCTATAAGAGGATTCTTAATAGGCTTTCATGCCACTATTTGCTGAGAACGAGATCAAATCTAGGTAGCTTGGTGATCTCAAAATCCAAATCATCTTTACATGTCTAAATCTGGATTGGAAATCTAAGAAATCATTGATCCCATGTCTCAATTCCCTTCCCATTTGCTAACTCTACTCTATAGGTATACTCAAATGGACTAGTCTTTAGCTTTAATTTCTTCCCCAAAGAAGAGTTAATAACATTATGCATTGATCTTGTGTCAAACAATACTTTAACAAGATGAACATTAACCTCCCCACTCATGACAACCAACTTGGTGTCTGAAAACTAATACCCTTTTTTAGCAACTAGGGACTATCGGAGCAAATAAGCTCTTACACCACTGATGGAACAAAAGAGGGTGAGCGTGGTGTGTCGATGTAGAAGCATAAATAAGCTCAAAACCTCACAAGGATCTGTGAATATTGAATTTTAATTTTGAAGCACTCTTTTACTTAACCACATTACCATACATTCTCAAATCCACACATTTCATGCATCATTCTCCTCAAACAACTTCCATATCAAAACTTCACAAAGGGTCATGTTTAGTGTGCATTCATATAAATCACAAAAGCACAAAATTACCACTCATCAATGAACCATCAACTACATAATCCACAGAGCTTAGCCCAATTGGAATTATTCCGTTTGCATTTCTAAATTAAGAGAAATGCTTACTTTAATTTCTCAAGTTGCTTACTTTAATTTCACCACATTCCAATTTTGACAAATATCCCTTACTTTAAATAATGAGAAAATAAAAAATACAAATGTTAAGTGCATGATTCAACGTGGGAATAGCAGGACAACCAGTGCTCTTTATAATCCAACAAATTTCACTCAATTTGGATCAATACAACAAATTTGAGGGCCTCTGCAAATCACCCTTTTGTAATTCTATTTCCAACACCTAGGAACAATACTCAGTACCCTTACTTTGAACACTCATAAAATTCAAACCAAACATGACAATTGAGTGGTTTAATTGAAACTAAATTCAATATACTTTAATATTCAACAAAGATTACCCAATTTGGATCTCTACATCAGATTTGAGAGCCTCTGCAAATTACCTCTTTGTAAGTGGGAGCCCTGGAAACAATGATCAATACCTCTACTTTCAACACTCATAAAATTCAAACCAAACATGGGGCTTGAGTGATTTAACTTGGAATTGAAATTTCATTCAATGCAATTTAATATACAAT